>RJWM01037539.1:0-17367 GCA_004363535.1 Dasyprocta punctata | reverse complement strand
TTGAAAAAGAAAAGTTAATATACCTGAATTGATGAATCTTACATGTCTATATCTGTCAATATCCCCAACCCCTAGGAAGGTAATGATATGCAATATTGTAACTACTGCCAAACTTCAACCTCCTCAGTGTGTAAACCTACAATGTTATCATATCAGATCTGTTGTTGTTGTTTGTCTGTCTTTTTTGACTTTTATTTCTCGCTTCTGTATCTATTTTCTCTTAAATAAAAAAAAAAACATTATGGTCCTATTTTTCTAGAAACAACTCAAGTTTATCCTTCTTTATGGGAGAATAGTACTCTGGTGTGTGTAAATATTGCGTTTTCTTTATCCATTCATCTATTGATGGGCATATAGGCCACTTCTAACATTCAGCTATTATGAATTGTGCTGCTATACACAGGTATGCATAAATGAAGAAAGGGTGAATCCAACCATAGTATATCTATATGATAAAAAGATATGATAATGATTTTACACAGTCATTGATGCTATAGGGAGGTAATATCTCCTATTTGAAAAAGAAATATATGCAGAAAAAACATGTGCAGCAAAATCCCATGTTTCCACAGAACAACAACACTACGCATCTATGTGTGTGTGCATATGTATGCACCTGTAATGGGCCTCCACCTCAGAAGGAAAGCTCTGCTTTGCCTTTCCAGCCCCTCTTCTGTTTCACAATCTGTGGGGTGACTAGGACAGCTCTTCTACATGCAAATTTTCAACAGGAAAATCCTAGAATTACAGCACAGGGCTCTACATCTGAGGAGGAGGGCACAGAGGAAGCTGGAAAATAACATTAAAAAGTCAAGTTTGGTGGTTCCAGTTTTCCCTGGTTCTCTTTTATAATTTTCAAGACACAGAGTGAAAACTTGATCCAGTTTCAGGTGGCTTCAGAGCCTTTGTGAAAGTAGACAAGGCAAAAGGAGCTCTGTGGCTGTCCCTCCTCCACCTCCGCCTCCTCCTGGCTCTCCTGACAGGCAGCGTGGTGATTTAACTGTCAAACTCGAAGCAGCACATCTTCTTTCAAGAGCCTCCACAGACCACTCCAAAACGGCAGAGGAATATAACAAACAAACAAGTGTCTGAAAGGTTTGGTGTTGCCATGGCAACTAGGCTGCCTTTCCTAAACTCATAGGAGGAAAAAAGAATCTACCAAAAAAGAAAATATAGCTAATAAACTTGACCTCTTCTTCATCCTTCTGTATATACCAGATTACTTGTTTCCAAAAACAACCCAAATAGAGGATAATTACAGCCGTGTCACAACCATCCTGGACTTTGTTATTACTATTGAATGAGGAGCAATGTCAAGTACGACCACTGTGGTGGGGTATGTAGGAACTCACTTAATACCTGTACAAGGCAGCACTTGCATACACAGCTCACCTCATTCACAGAGAAGGTCTGGAGTCTAGATTAGGAGGCAGGCCAAGGGAGAGGACAGGATCTATCTATGTGACACCACACCAAGCATCCTTTAGAGATTCCTGCCAGAAATCAGAACCCTGTAAAAGTAAGAGCAAGCATTGTTCCACCCTTGGATTCTAGCATTTGGCATAGTGGGAAGAAGGCCAATCCCCACAATTTTCTAAGTATCAATGGTACCAAACTTCTGGAGCAACAAGAGGAGGCTGTCTTGGTTACAAAGGAGCTGGGTGGGTTGGCTGCTGGCCACAGTGCAGGGTACACTTCCAATGTAAAATGATCCTCTTGTCATCTTTGATATATACTCAAAAGATGGCAATCACATGATCACTTTAATAGCAAGGTGTCGGTGAAATACTGCAGGCTGGTACAATTTTTCTGGGAGGCAGTTTTATGATACATATCAAACAGCACAAACATTCTAGAATATTTGACTCAGCTACTATACATAATGAATTCATTCTAAAATAATAATCATAGACATGCACAAAGATATCACCAAGATATTACGGTGTCATTCATAATTGGAGAAGGTCGGGAGCATTCTAAAAGTTCAATAATTTAACACAGATGTTAAATAAATGTTACTATGACCACACAAAAGAACTTCACGCAGCCACGCAGAGGGCTGTCAAAAACCATTTGTGCTATACCAAATGAAGAGTAGGTTTTAAGACATTGCATAAAGTGTGATTCTTTTTTTGAGACTATAGACATAAGTACTTAATAACTAGAAAAGGGCCAGTGATGTAGCTCAGCAGCACAGCACCTGCCTTTCAAGTGTGAGGTCCTGAATTTGATTCCCGGTACCAAAAAAATAAAAATAAAATAAGTAAATGAATAAATAACTAGAAAGCTAACTTCAGAATAGTAAGAGGCAAACTGTGAGGGACTTCATTGCAGTTTTTCCATTTATCAAAAATCACTGACAATAAAAATGCTATTGCGGAATTTAAAAATAAAACATACTATTAAAAAGAAAAAGAAAAAAGAGGGATAGAATAACTTTGGGCTCCATCCTGTACCCAGAAAGGGAAACATAAGATATTCTTGTGTTGACTTTTAATGTATCTCTTTCCAAAAAAAAGGAAGTATAACTGGGATTAAAGTCCTGGAAAACAGGCTGCTTTTACTTATTTATTTAAAATACATTCATTGTCTCCTGGGCACAAAGTACAATGGTACCAAGTAGACAAAGACAATATGGAGATAGAAGAGCTGCAGAGAGGTTTTAAAGGCTGGTGAGTTTCATGAGGCCAGCATATGGATGGGGGAGGTGGCACAACAGAGATCAGGAGGACCAGCACATTCATTTTTCTACTACTATATAAATCACAACCTTATGGCTTAACACACCACAAATTTATTGTCCCATAGTTCTATAGGTCACAAGTTCGAAAGGGGCCTCACAGGGCTATGATCAAGGAGTCAGCAGGATTTCTGGAGACACTCAGGGAGATCCTTCTTGCTTGTTTTTTTCTGCTTCTAGAGGAAGCTTGAATTTCCCGGATCATAGCCCCTTTCTCCATGCTTATTCCTCTGAGAACCACTTCTATTTCCCTCTCCCATTAATACACACTCTTGTGACAATATCAGTCTCATTTGGATTATCCAGAAATCTTTCCCTATTTAGAGATCACCTGATAAGCAACCTTGATTCCATCTGCATTCTTAGTTCTCTTTTTCTCTATGACAAAAGAGAATCAAGAGTTGTGAGGATTAGGATGTGAGCGTGGGAGGAATTCACCATATCAGTACCAGTGCACAATTCACCCTATCAGTTCCAGTTAAAAAACCATTACAGTGATCCAGATGTAGGTCTAAAAAGTAGATTGGGAATGGAATCACAGTTCCATCTGAGTGAAGGTTGGAACCACAAAGACTTGGTGGCTAATTAGGTATAGGAAGTGAATGGAAGCCTGGTGACAGGTGACAGCATTTCCACTCACAGACAGGGAACCCATGCAAGGGACCAGTTAGGGGAGAAAGATACGGTGTATACACACAGAATTTGAGGTATCCGTGGCCATCTGATAGACATATCCAGCAGTATTTGGTCAAGAGGGCAGGGCAGGGGGAACCAGAGGAAAAAACGGAGAGCCAGCACAGAAAGTTCCTCTAAAATCAAAGGAGATGAGCAGGCAAGCTATCTGCTCTGGCATGAATCACATGGAAAGAACAGAAAAGCCTGTCATCATGCACGTAATCATTTTGTACTCAGCTTCCACAGGTTTAGAAACACTAGACAAGATTTGAGCAGCACACAGGCAGAAAAGACGCT
Source organism: Dasyprocta punctata (assembly GCA_004363535.1). Classification (NCBI taxonomy): domain Eukaryota; kingdom Metazoa; phylum Chordata; class Mammalia; order Rodentia; family Dasyproctidae; genus Dasyprocta; species Dasyprocta punctata. The sequence goes on along the minus strand of RJWM01037539.1, from coordinate 13,655 downwards.
TGAGGTAAATCAAGCAAGCTGGCCCCTTCTCTGTTCAGTTAAAGCCATGTGAAAATGTGCCTCACATTGCCATAAATTATAAAGTTCTTCTCTAAATTAACCACACTACATAACTGCTTTGTAGATACACCAGTCTGGTGAACTGTATTGTGATGCAAAGGCTACAGTACATTTCCAGTAGTCATAATTCTTTTTTTCAATTAAAAAAAAAAGGCAACTGAACAAGCATTTAAACAACAGTTAAGCCACCAAAACTTTCTAATCGTTTTTACAACTAAATCTGGAACTCCTTTACTAAAACACTACCTCTTTGGAAACATGCACAGAAGAAAATAGGAAAACCCATTTAATCACCTCAAGTCAAATTCAAACTCTCATAACACACACTGTCCAGAGGCATCAAAGCTCTCACATGAATAGTTACGTGCACCTAAGATTTTTGCCTTTGTTCCCAGAAGTCACAGCCAAAGCCAGTCTAAAACACACCTCTTCACTCTCCTTCTCACCTGATCGGTGTGCGTTTTCCCTACACACAACATACATACTTTTATCTACTCTTGTCCACATCCATCTATGAAACTTTAAACACTAGAAATTTTCTTTATTTATTTAATAACCCATGACTCAACACTGTACCCAATGACTCCAATGTTCTCCCATCTGCCAAACTTGAAGGCTGGGTGAGCAGGCTGGACTAGCAGACTTCACAGAACCTGCTCCTCCAGTCACCTCACACATGCAGAGTGTACAGCTTGAACTGAATATGTAAATAATTACCAGTAGCTTTCCTGCCAGTAGTCCCTGGGTCAATTTTCTGTTAGACCTCAGAAAGGATAGGAAAGCATAACTAAGCTGATCTGGAGAAGCGAACCAGCAAAAAAGTACTTAGTCTGAGGATTTTTCATAGACATTTATCAATGTTCTTGCTCTACCATATAAAACAACTTTTTCTCTATAGTCACAGGTTGTCGCTAATGATTATAGACACAGGAAGTATAATGCTTGTGTCTACTACATCACCCTTATTCCTGCAAGAGACAGTATGGAGGATGTGCTTTTATCCTTATTTATGTACTTATCCTTATTCTCAAGTTCCTGATAACAAGCCGTATGTTACGCCTTAGCCCCAGAAGGAAGGAGGGCTCAGTTTTTAACCTAGATTATTAGAAAATAACCGAACTCCTCTGGTGTGTCTTTGAACAGAGGGGCAGCTAATATCTGCAGCCATGAGCCCATCTAATAACCAAGAAGTGAGCTTTGCAAATGAGTACAAAATGTAATTGCCAACACCTGTGCCTGCCAATCCCCTAGATTGGGCTTCTCACCTAAACATAAAAGAATCAGGTGTCCATAAATGCCAGACTATGTTGCCATGGTATTCTGCTGACTACAAGTCACTAATCCTCCTATGCGCTCTGTCCTGGCCAGGTAAGCAGACACACAAAAGGAAGGCTGTACACAGGCTCAGCTCAAGCCCCATGTCAAGGTCAAAGCTGGTCTAAAATTCACATTCACACAGAAGATCAAAACTTGGGTTATATCCTTTCTGCAATTGCTACATAGCAAGCAGCTTTCTAGCACCTGCTTCCCTTAAGGCCCCTAAAGGTCTTTTCCTATTCATTTTTCTTTTTTCTTTTCCTTTTCCTATTCATTTGTGAGAAAAACATCAATCCAACTGCAGCCCTGGTCAACACCCCTTTCTCCTCCCCACCTTCAGATCTGTCCAACTTTTAACCCTTTAACACCCTGAATTTTCTGTAAGGATCAGCTGAACTTGTATGACTCAGATCTATAAGGCTTTTCAGTTTCCAGCAATAACAGAATCTTGAATTAATTTAAAAGTAAACAAAGTGAATAGGCTCAATAGCAAATGCATATCTATTTTCATAAAAGGAAAAAACAAGCCCCTTTCTTAGCACACAGATGTTAACTCAAGAATTATTGAACAAGCAACTCACCTGACTCTCTGGGACAATCCCAGCAGCAAAGCAAGGTAAGCCAAGCACAGAATTTCCTTGAAAGTTGATTCAATAGTTGCTTCAAGGCTACCTAGTAGTTCCAGAAAAAGCACCCTCGCCTTCTTCTCCTCCTTCTAACGCTAGGTTAGCCTTTTTTCCCCTCTACTTCTAGGTCATACTGACTTTTCTACCTCCTTGGAGTTTAGAACACATACAACAACTGTGCAAAACTGCAGCTCTCATCTCGCAGGACCAAAGAAAAGGGAGTTGCTTAGAATGTGAGACTCGCCCAAGGAATGTTTGCAAAAGAGGAGGTAGAGAAACTGGCCTGACTCACAATATCTACTAGAACCTTCTGCCTTAATCATTTAATAACTCTTTTTTATTGCAAATACATAACCACCTGTTCAGTGGCATTATTAGTTCTTTCTTTATGGGCAAAATTATCTTCCTGATAAATTGACTCCAAATTATTATTCATCTGCTACCAAACTGTAAGTAATTATTCCCTTTAGGGAACACATGTAATTTGCTTCCCTGACTAAACTCAGACTCGGGACATAAATATTTTGGTTAATCATAAAAAGGATTTTCTTTCTCTTACTTGTGCCTAGAGCCCCTGTAATAAGAAGCAAATGCAAGATCACAGCTGGGATTCTGATGGAGACAAAATGTCATAACCTGGAATAAAAATATATTATTTCCCAAGTATTAGCCACTCATTTCTTCATGGAATAGCTCTGTTGCATTTAAGCTAAGATACAGTCATGGCTCCTTGAATTTAAAGCCAAGAGGATCAGATCACGGGAAGCAAAAATCACTGTGCATTTTGCACAAGTAAAACTGTGAAGACAGAAGCAAGTGCTGAGCTGTTACTCTAGGCAATCTGAGAAAGCGAACTTATGTGGGATGAAGCGCCATTGTTTCTGAGTTGTAGCAGATTTTAAATTCGCCTGCTTCATATAAGAGGAGTCAGATAATTACAGCTGAGAAATTGTTATGGAATGTCTAATTAGTCTGCTTTTCCTAAGTATGAAAGAAAGAATACCAGTATTTTATTTTTCCACATACTTTTGTTAAAACCTAAAAATTTCATGTGATAGAAAACCAACAACTGTGGTTCTTCTCTCAGGGACTGAGAACACCCTTAGTAAACTGATGAAAGCTCTGAACCTTCCATATGAAGGGAAATTGCACAAACAAAATGTAGAGGCACTCAGAGAATGCAATGATGCTCCCTTAAAATTCATCCAAAGAGATTTTTGAGGTTCTTGAACTCCAGGTTAAGAATTTCCATTTCAAATGCAGTATCTGACCTCTGTACAATTGTCACCTTAGACCAATACAGAGAGATAAGTATTCCTTGTACATTGCCCCCTCCAAGGAGTTGAAGGTGCTGAGTTTACAACTGATTTGACATGTTAGCTCTCCTTTTTTCTCCTAATCATGTGATTCTTTGCTCAAAGCATAGAAGCAAAATGTTTTAGAAAATGAAATAGTTTATCTCAAATCGAATTGTGTTCCCCACCTCTAAGGATGTACTGAGACCAGCCTCTCACTGGCTAGGGGTGTTGCAGATATGGTACAAGAATAAGAAGACTAACTCAAGTAAAGCACCTCAGTGATCCACTCCAGTCTAAGATTTTGTGAGTAAATTATATCTCACTGCCTGTTTGACTGTGTCCTTCACAGAGATGGCACTGAGAACTAGTGGTTTCTATGAGATTCAAAAAAGTAGAGCATATACTCAACTTTCATCCTGGGCATTAATGTGGGCAGAGTCAATCTCAGTTTTAGCCACAATGAAAACAAATTCCAGAAATAATCTGCTAGAAGATAAAATAAGTAAAATTCTTCAACATAGAGATGTATGCAAGGACTTTCTGAACAGAATCCCAATGTCACAAGAAATAATACTGAGAACCAACGAATAGAATTATATCAAATTTAAAAGCATCTGCACAAAAAGGAAACAGCCAACAGAGTGAAAAATAACCTACAGAACAGAAACAAATTCTTGACAGTTATTTTTTAGACAGATTACTAATACCTAGATTTATGAAGAACTTAAAATAATTAGACTCCCCAAAATCCAAGAGCTAATCAAAAAATGGGCAATCAAAATGAATAGGCACTTCTCAGATGAAGTACAAATAACCAATAAACACATGAACAATGTTCAATGTTGCAGGCTATTAGGGGAATGCAAATTAAAACTACACTGAGATTCCAGCTCACTCCAGAACGAATGCTTATCATCAAGAAATCAAATAATAACAAATGCTGGAGAGGCTACAGGGTAAAAGGAACACTTCTATATTGTTGGTGGGAATGTAAACTAGTACAGCATTGTGGAAATCAGTATGGAGATTCCCCAAAAAACTAAAACTAGAAATTCCACTTGAACTAGTTTTTTCAAAATAAAGACATCATATTACAATGATACACAAACCATGTGTATAGCAGCACAACTCATAATAGCTAAATCTTGAAAGTGGCCTATATGTTCACCAACAGTTGAATGCACAAAGAAAATATGGTATATATGCATGATAGAGCACTATTCTTTCAGAAAAAAAAGGATATATTTGAGTCATTTGTAGGAGGATTGATGCACCTTGAGATCACACACACAAATTTAAATACTTTATGGTTTCTCTTAAGAGAAACCCAAATATAAATAAAAAGCAAAAATAAAAGATTAAATAATAGAATATAGGAAGATAGATCTTTTGAAAATGGAAATGGGATCAAGAGATTGAAGGAGAGAAAACAGGAAAGGGGATTAAAAAAATAACAAGATGTGTTTGAGCATGCACCAACTCCACATGAAGAATGTAAGCATTCTCTACTGCAATTGTGTACTAATAAAAAATAAAAATTGAAAAATAAGTTTTAAAATAGCGTAAATAAAAATCTGGTTAAATTGCAAAGAAAACAAAGAAAGCAAATTCCTTTTCCCACCTAATGTCTCAGTTTTGTGGAAGTCATCTTGACTCTTATGAAGTTCTCAGTCAATTAAAACCTAATGTCTTTTACACATATGCTGCTAAATAATATCACACATTATTCATTCATTCATTTAGACCAGGTATTTTATTAAGACTTTACCATGTCCAAACACACTTTAGAAATACAGCCAGAATTGAGGCAGTAAAAGTCCCTGCTGACATCAAATATACACAGCAGTCTTACACAAAGAACTGTTTTGAGAATTTCCAAATTTTCCTTTAGTTCTCCATTCTTGTGAAATCTACTTTTTCCTTAAGGAAAAAAAGTGATGTGTGGGTGTCACATAGCTTTCACAAAGTTCTTTCAGAACTTCATCTTCAAGGAAAAAGATTATAATTCATTCACTTTAGGTCAAAAGTGAGAGAAAAATAATCATTGCATCATGAAACACTGGAAGAAAATAAAGCAAACGTAGAAGACAGTCAAAATAAAGCCAGACCATAAAATTTTCCTAAGGGAACACATAATATATGTACATAGGAAAACTATAATTCTATACTCCTAAAACTCCTGGGGAAGAATTCCTTCCTTTTTTATAAATTAATTACAGTGAAATTCAGCATTGCTAAATAGTTTCTGAAATAATCTTGGAAAGTGTTTGTTTTCCACATTTTTTAAATGCTGAAAATATGATTAGGTACTTAAATGTAAATGCTAATACACCAGTTTTTGTCCACACTGAGCACTCTTTGCACAACACATGATTTAGCTCTAATCTAAGCCAAGATTTTCTTCCACAATCACAAGTTAATAAAAACTGGACACAGAAAACTTCTTCCTTACTGCCAAAAAGCTCTTTTCAGGCTTAACACTTTCTGATACAAATGCACAACTCTGCACCAAGTATCAACTGCTGAGAAAAGAAGAGGGGAAAAGCAAAGAATTGAAAAAATAATTGGAGAATATCTTATTTCCGATTGTCCTAGATTACTATGCCTGAAAATGCCAGTTCCCCCCAGTATTCACTTTCTCCTTTCTTAGCAATAGAACCACCAACTTATAGCTAGGTCAATGGCTATGCCAGAATACAGCCAGCATTTTAGGGCCTCCAAATATTACAGATGAGACCATGTAACAAACCACTTGGAAATGAGATGCAGGCAATAGTTTTATCAACAATTTTGAGATGTATTGAGGTGGGCAAACAATAAGATAGAGGCAGCCCAGTCCCTGATTGTCAAGAAGCCAACATAATGACCCAGACTAAACTCCCTGTGGATTTTGCATAGCTGAGAGATAAATGAACTTTTAACTTGTTTAAAGCACCATGAATCGAGATTACTGTCACTTGCAGCTGAATTAATCCTAATTGGTTTATTGAATCCATATAGCACTTCTGTGAGATAGGTATTAGTCACCATTTTATATAATAAGAAATTGAAGAATATTCCTGCTAGACCTCTCCCAAGCAAAGAAGATTCTGTATATGGAAAGAAAAACAATGTAGTTTGAGAAAGCATATTGTGCTGCAAAACTTTGATGATAATATCAAGTAGATTGTCCTAAAAGGATTTCATGTGAAATTTTCAGGGATAGATACTTGAACCAAGATTTAACTGAAGTATTTTATTTAATACTGAAAAGGAAATATGTGCTAACTTGCTGCTTCTACTGCTACTAACACCTGTATGCCAAGCCTTGCTTTTCAATTTCATAAAAAAGGACTACTCTACGGCTTATCCAATCACAGTTAAATATTCAAAATATGGTGACATCTGAGAATTATTTTGGTCTAATGTTCTCAAAGACCCAGAGATCATTAGGGGCCCCATTGTGCTAAGTGTCAACCCAACAACCTTTGCCATTTGGGTTTCCCCATAGCACCTAGCACAGTGCCAGGCATAGCCCAGGTCACCAAGATCATTTAAAGGGCCTACCTAACATATGAGACTCATTTACCACTTCAACTTTTATGTCAAAATACCTTCAGTGCCTTCATATCTCTTTTTCTTCCATCCTAATTCACCACGGACAGTGATCTTTCAAATAGAGCACTTTGTTAAGTATTAATTTTGCTTGACTGAGATTTAACTTTTAAGGGACAGTTTTCATTTCTGCCAATAAAAAAAACTGACAGCAATCCCAAAATGTTTTAATTATGCTATTAATGAAGAATGTGGCGTGATCATTTATGCTAACATGGCTTTGAAGGAAGGTCATATTAATAATGTGATTTCAGGGTGCGCGCCAAAGGCCTGCACAGTGATCTCTACCTAATCGCATAGGCTCGACACCTCACTCAGAACCTGGTAGGACCCTGCCCCACACACCCAAACATCCGGGGACCTTTGGGAAGTGGTTTGGGTCCTGGCTGGGACCTACCCAGTGACTCTGAGGACTCGGGCAGTGTCTGCAGGCTGAGTGGCACACTCTGAAGGCCTGCAGAGCAATCTCTACCTAGTGGCGCAGGCTCAGCACTTTGCTCAGAACCTGGTAGAGCCTCATCCAGCATCCCCAAACATCCAGGGACCTCTGGTGTGCCTCGTGGGGTATGTTGAACGTCCACCCAGAGAATTCCCCCCATTTGTGTAGCCTTTGAGTGCTACCAGGGACCCAGTAAGGCCTGCCTAGTGACCCACACTTAACTGGGAAACTCCCAACAGTACAGACAGCCATTCACAACCCAGGAAACAATTGAGACTTTACACTCAGCTGCCCCAGGGGAATATGGGAAAATGACAAAATGAAAGAGCAAAATACAATCTCAATTCTCTAGCCCATCCCAAACAAGTGTAGGAGACATGGACATAGAAGAAAATGTAAGCCATATACCTGAAACTTCTGGAATGATAACAACTAAAGTAAAGAAGTAACTCCATGAAGCTGTAAAAGAACTCAGATCAGAAATAATCTTGCAGGTAAAACAAGAAATCATAAATGTAATGAAAAAATGCTGAACACATCTAAAGAAGACATAGTTAAAAATTAGAGGAGCACTGCAAAAAGATGGCAATCTTGAATGAACAATATAAGAAATAATCTGAATGCATGAAACAGATTCAAAAAGATATCCTTAAAATCAAATATTCCATCGAAAGCTGGCAAAACCACTTCAGTGGATGTGAAGATAGACTTTCAGACCTCAAAGACAAGATTGTAGCTAGTGAACAAAAAAGGAAAGATTCTTTAAAAATAACAAGGAATCAGGAAATAATTCAAGTTGCAAGAAGATGCAAAGAAAAACAATATAAGATTGATAGGTATAAACAAAAAAGGTGACCATTACAAATGATATAAAAAGAATACTTACAGAAGGAAGAGACAAAACTTTCCCAAACTTGGGAAAGGAAAATGACATACAGATAAGTGAAGCATATAGAACTCCATTAAGCCATAACCAAAATAAATCTACACCCAGACATACAATAGTCAAGATCCCAGAAATTCAGTGCAAGAACAGAATCTTAAAAGATGTCAGAGAAAAGAAACAGATCACCTATAAAGGAAAGTCCATCAGAATCACAGCAGACTTCTCAACATAAACAATGAAATCAAGAGGAGCACGGAGTGAAGTATTTCAAATCCTAAAGGAAAACGACTTCCAACCCAGATTGATGTACCCTGCAAAACTATTCTTCAAAATTGATGGGGAAATAAGATACTTCCACGACAAAGAACAGCTGAAGAACTTCATGACCACTAAACCAACCCTGCAAAGAATACTGAAAGATTTTCTAGATAGACATAAAAATTACTACAACTCCAAGAACACCAAAAGAAAAAGACTACTAAGCAGGGCAAACAATTAAAGAGGGAAAGGGTAAAGAATCAACAGCAGAAAGATATTATGACAACAATAAGCCAATATATATCAGTTATAACCATTAATGTAAATGGCCTCAATAAACCAATTAAAAGAAAGAGACTGGCAGAATGGATCAACAAACAACATCCAACCATATGTTGTATACAAGAAACCCATCTAACCCAAAAGGAAACTCATACACTGAAAGTCAAAAAATGGAAAACAATACTCCATGTATCAAGAACCCAAAGAAAGCAGGGGTGGCTATTCTGTTTGCAGACAATGTGAACTTCAAACCAAGAATGATCAAAAGAGATAAAGAAGGTCATTACATACTAGTTACGGGAAAATTTCAAGAGGAAGAGATAACAATCTTAAATATATATGCACCAAATACAGGAGCACCCGACTATATAAGACAAACACTAATAGACATGAGAAATCAAATAAGCAATGACACAATTATAACAGGAGACCTTAACACCCCATTAACACAAAGAGACTGATCAACTAGACAGAAATTCAGCAAAGAAATAATACGACTGAATCAAACTTGTGAACAAATGGACTTAATAGATGTATACAGAGTGTTCTACCCAACAACATCAGAATATACATTCTTCTCAGCTTCACATGGGGCATTCTCTAAAACAGACCATATACTAGCTCATAGAACATAGTAAATGCAAAAGAGTCAGATTTATCCTATGCGTGTTATCTGATCCTAGTGCCATGAAACTGGAAATTAATGACAAAAGAAACCGCAAAAACTCCATAAACACATGGAAGTTAAACAATACACTCCTGAACAATCAATGGGTCACAGAGGAAATTAAAGAAGAAATTAGACAATATTTACAAGCAAACGAAAATACAAATACAACTTACCGGAACTCATGGGATGCAATGAAAGCAATCCTCAGTGAGAAGTTTATTGCAGTGAATTCCCACATCAGGAAAACAGAACGAACACAAATAAACAATTGATGCTATACCTCAAACATCTGGAAAAAGAAGATCAAGTCAAGGCCAAAACCAAAAGAAGGGAAGAAAACATAAAGATCAGAGCAGAAATTAATGCAATAGAGACTAAGAAAACAATACAAAGAATTAATGAATCAAAGAGTTAGTTCTTTGAAAGAATAAATAAAATTGAGAAGCCCCTAGCCAACCTTATTTTAAAAAGGAAAGAAAAAATTCAAATTCATGCAACAAGGAATGAAAAGGGAGAAATTACTACAGACGCTGTGGAAATACAGACGACCATCAATACCCATTCTGAAAACCTTTACTTTCATAGGTTCAATAACACAGAAGAAATGGACAGATTTCTAGAAACATGACTTACCAAAGCTGGATCAAGAAGATGTAAAACTGTTGAATAACCCAATCTCATTTAATGAAATTGAAAATGTAATTAGAACCTCACCAACAAAGAAAAGCCCAGGTCCCAATGGATTCACAGCTGAATTCTACAAGAAATTCAAGAAGACTTAATGCCAACACTCCTCAAACTCTTCAATGAAATTGAAAGAGAAGTAATTTTCCATAACTCATTCCTGGAAGCAAGTATTACCCTAATACAAAAACCAGAGAAAGACCCAACCAAAAAAGTGAACTATAGGCCTATCTCCCCAGTGAACATACATGCAAAAATTCTCAATAAAATACTGGCAAACAGAATGCAGCACATAATCAAGAAGATTATACACCACGACCAAGTGGGATTCATCCCAGGAATGTAGGGATGGTTCAACACATGCAAATCAATAAACATAATACACCATATCAATAGAGCCAAAGACAAGATTCACATGATCATCTCAAAAGATGCAGAAAAAAAGCTTTTGATAAAGTCCAATATTCGTTCATGATAAGAACCCTACAGAAAATCAGAATAGATGGTCTTTACCTCAATCTGATAAAAGTCATCTATGACAAACCAACAGCCAGTATCATATTAAGTGGTCAAAAACTGAAAGCTTTCACTCTAAAATCAGGAACAAGACCAGGTTGTCCACTATCACCACTCCTATTTTCTTTCTTTCTTTCTTTCTTTCTTTCTTTCTTTCTTTCTTTTTCTTTTCATTTTTTTTTTTTTGTACCAGGGATCAAACTCACAACCTCGTGCCTGCCAGACAGGCACTTAAGCCACTGAGCCAAACTCCCGGCCTTAGTTTTTTGAGGCAGAGTGGCACTATGTAGTTCAGACCAGCCTTGTGCTAGCATTGTAGCCGAAGCTGGCCTCCAACTCACAATGCTCTTCCTACCTCAGCCTCCCGAGTGCTGGGATTAAAGGTGTGCACCACCATGCCCACTTGTAACTATCATCACTCCTATTCAATATAGTACTGGAAACATTAGCCACAGCAATTAAACAAGAAAGACAAATAAAAGGAATAAGGATAGGAAAGGAAGAAGTTAAATTATCATTATTTGCAAATGACATGATATGCTACATAGAAGACCCCCAAAACTCCATTGAAAGACTTCTAGATGTAATAACCAAATTCAGTAATGTAGTTGGATACAAAGCCAACACTCAAAAATCAATAGCATTCCTGTACACAAAAAACAAACTCACTGAGAGAGAAGAGAAACCACACCCTTCACAATAGCATCCAAACAAATGAAGTACTTATGAATCAATCTGAAAAAGGAAGTGAAAGATCTATTCAGTGAAAATTACAGTACTCTGAAAAAAAAAAAAAGGAAATCGAAGAGGATCTCAGATAATGGAAAGACATTCTGTGTTCATGAATACAAAGAACAAACATTGTGAAAATGGCCATTCACCCAAAATTGTTATACAGATTTAATGTAATCCCAATCAAAATACCATTAGCATACCTCACAGATCTAGAAAAATCATTCCTAAAATTCATCTGGAACCAGAAGAGACAGAATAGCAAAAGCAATTCTAGGCAACAAAGGCAAGGCAGGAGACATCACAATCCGTGGCTTGAAGTTATGCTACAAAGCTACTTTAATAAAATCAGCATGGTACCGGAATAAAAACAGACTTGAAGATCAATGGAATAGATTAGAAGATACAACTACAAACACCCTCAGCTACCTTAACTTTGACAAAGGGACCAAACATATTCACTGGAAGAAAGATAGCCTCTTTAATAAGCGGTTCTGAAAAAACTGGCTTTCCATATGCTGAAAACTAAAACTAGACCCATGCCCATCACCACATACTAAACTAAAATCAAAATGGATCAAAGATATAAATATCAAAACAGAAACACTAAATCTGCTGGAAGACAAAGTAGGTAGAAATCTTCAAGACATGGGAGTAGACAGAATTCATAAACAAACATCAGACTGCACAGGAAATACTGATCAGAATCAACAACTGGGATCTCATCTTATTAAAAAGTTTTTGCATGTCAAAAGAAATCTCCAACAGAGTGAAGAGAAAACCCATGAATTGGGAAAAAATCTTAGTCAACTGTCCTTCAGACAAAGGACTTCTATCTAGAATGTATAAAGAATTTTTAAGAAATCAAGCCCCCAAAATTCAAAGACCCAATCACAAAAGGGGCATCTGAGATGAATACACACTTCTCAGATGAAGAAATACAAATGGCAAATAAATACATGAAAAAACGTTCAACATCAGTCATTAGAGAAATACAAATTAAAACAACACTGAGATTCCATTTCACTCCAGAAACAATGGTCAGGATCAAGAAAACCACCAATAACAAATGCTGGAGAGGCTGTGGGGAAAAAGGAACTCTTCTCCACTGTTGGTGGGAGTGTAGATTGGTGCAGCCACTGTGGAAATCAGTCTGGAGATTCTTCAAAAAGCTGGAATTGGATGTCCCATTTGGCCCAGCTCTCCTGCTTCTGGGTATATTCCAAGAAGAATTAAAAACATCATACCACAGTGATATATGTGCACCCAAGTTTATAGCAGCACAATTTGTAATAGCTTAATCTTGGAAACAACCCAAATGTCCATCAACTCAGGAACAGATAAAAAAAAGATGCGGTATTTTTATATGATGGAGTATTGCTCAGTTATAAAGAAGGATCACATTGAGGCTTTTATAGGTAAATGGATGCAACTTGAGACCATACCCATAAGTGAAATAAATCAAACTCACATGTGTAAATACCATATTGTCTCCCTAGTGTAAGAAGTTGAAATAGTACAAAATCTTCAATAAATATTGTGAAAAGGTAGGAAACTGCTCAAAGGGGAAAAAATAACTCAGGGAAAAGGAGAAAAGAAGGAAGGGAAAAGAAAAAAGATATAAATTTGTATATATACACTTAGGATAGCTGGGATGATTGTACTACTGAATCTATTAGTTCTTGGAACAAAACAGTTAACATAGGATTAGATCAATCTTGCAAGTCTATATCTGGTAATCTGAGTAACTGTTTTGAAGATAACTATGCAAAACGACAAGCTTTGTTATGTTCCTACCATCTTGTGGAAGCCTACATTGTTATTGTTATTTGTCTTTTTGTTTCTGTTTTTCTTGTATTTTGTTTTGTTTTGTTTTTCCTTCTAATACAGAAAGGATACATATATATGCATAGGCTTATAAATCCCTAATACTTCTACTAAAGAATTTATAAGAATTGATTTTATTATGTGTGATGGTATGAACAGCTACTTGGAAGAAAAGGAGACATTATGATAGACATTGCTAATTTCCTATCACCTTGTTCTGAAGCCCGAGAATGCTTTTATTTTTTGCTTTGATTGGCTTGAGTTTGTTTTCATTATTTGATTTCAGTATGTGTGAAGATATGGACAGCTATTTTGAAGAAAACAAGAGACATTATGGTAGCTATTGTTAATTTCCTATTGTCTGGTTTCAAAGTCCTGTAAAGCTTTCACTCTTTTGTTTTGACTGGTTTTATACTATTGTGTCTTGTTTGAATTTATTGTATGTGAAGGTATGAAAAACTATTTC
>RJWM01037538.1:0-17144 GCA_004363535.1 Dasyprocta punctata | reverse complement strand
ATCATATTTAAATCTGAAAATGGTCACAAGTGAAAAGGAAGCAGATGAACAAGTCCCCGGCATCAGAAAGTGGTAGGACACAGTCTGACCTGAGCATCATTCAGAGGTTATGGCAGGAAGGGTCCTAGGGTCCTGGTTTCCTCACTTCAAAGTTGCCATCTCTATTCCATAGCACCACTGAACTGCTTTTGTTGGAATATGTCTCAAATCTTTCTTCTAACTTCACTAATGCATAAGGAGCAGATTAAAAAGGAGGGAATCCATATTCTCTAGATGAGGAAAAATCTGAGAATTTCTCTCCCACCATTTCACATCTATTTCTCTTACTTCATCATTTAAGCAGTTGTACACTCCAAGAAGACAGAAAATAATGCACTGTTAAATCAATCAGGCTTGCATTCATTGCTCAACTCTGCTATCTTTTCCTTCCAGAACATGGATACAGACTCTATATAAGCTCAATTAAAAAATACTTATGAAATTATTTTCCTTTAAAGTGAAATCATTCATATTTCATGTGAATGTCATAGTTCTTTAAATTTTCTGTAATTTTAAATTTTATATTCATGCCACTACTTCCTGTTTCCTACCATTGTTGATAATTTCCAAAATAAAATAACCACATTATAAATTATTTCAGGAAATTTAAATTTGTAACAAGTATTGGCAGAATGTCATTTATGGTCACATGGAACACTTAGTCATATACCATATACAAATGCTTTCATATGAATCAAACACATGGGCTGTGCATGTGAATTCAAAGCTGGACAAAGTTGTTATAGTGATAATTCACAACCCATTAAGAGGAAGAACATGTATTTACTTGTGGAAAATTAGACAGAAATAATGTGTTGCTCTGCATACAAGTATACTGACAAAATTTCTCTTGATTTATTTTTAAAAAATCATAAACACTTTGAACTCAATGCGTTCAAACAATATTCCTTATAAATTTGTTGTTGGAGCGGTGAATACTACACATGCCAAACTATTTCAATAAGATGTGGGACTTATTCAAATGTCTAATGTAAGGATTAAAAATTCAGTTTTCCCTTTAACATTTAGACACAGGGACTAACTTGAAGTGTTGATTTAGAATTTCAAATAAGGCATGCTTATCAAAACACTTTCAAAATTGTTTCATTTCTTCACTCAAGCATTTACTTACTCCCATCTTTGATGAAAGGGTCAGCTTCAGAAACATCTTCATATGTGAAGAGAAATAAGATCTCTTATTATACAATGTCTGATTATCTATTAACTGTAGCCATTTTTACTGATGGTTGTGTAGGACAGTGAGGGGTCAATGATATTTTTTGAAGATGTATTTAAAGAACATTTATTAGTATCTGAGTCTCTTTTTAAGGAAAAGAAATAGGAAGAACGTTGTGATTCTAAAATACGACCTTGAAAGATCACACAATGGAGCACCTATCAACAAGTTTTAGTGCTTAAAACAATTTGTATTTGCATTCACTTTTCCTTGTTTGTTATCTGTCTTCCCACTAGGTGGCAGGACGTTCTCAATTTTGTGAAGCTTTTTAGCCTTGTGGCAGTTAGTAGGTGCTCAGAAAAAAATGAATGAATGACTGAACAAATGAACTGATTCAGCTATTAGATTTATGGGCTACAACTTTTTGAAGACTGCATACAATTAGATGCTTTAACTAGGCACACATTCCTAAGAACTCTACTGTTTATGACACAACAGGAAATTCCCCTCTCTGACTTACAGATTTGTTCTTTGGATAGGTACACTTCCCAAGTTTCTATGAAGCTGTGACATCAGAAAAGTGCCAGAATCTCAACTGAGATAGCAAAAACAAAACCTTTATGGAACTATTCTGACTGCAACTTCTGGATTTGCAACGAACTAGGGTTTATCTGTACTGTGATAACAGTACAGCAACAGGGACCTCCAAGCATCCATGGTCCTACCAGGCCCCTGCAAAGGCAGCGCGTGGCTGGCAGAGTACACAAGTGCCATAGTGAAGATGGAGCTAAGACAACAGCGAGTCTGCTGATAGGATTTCTTCTGCTTTCAATATATTCTATGCAAAATAGCCTGGTGTTTTATGATTTGCCGGCATTTTAACTGCAAATTACTGTTTCCATTAGAATATTTCAGAAGGGCACTGAAAGAATGGCAAGACATTTCATGTGCATAGTAGATTATACCTATTCTCTTACACAGTTGTGTCTACCAGAAAACAGCTAAGGAAAGCAGCATATGAATTTCCCAATGTTGATTTTCCCTACACAGATTTCTGTAAGATTCCGTATAATGTTTACTGTAATCTGTCTACATGAGAAAATTGGGTCTAAGGCACTAAACACCATCATTTTTAAAATGGGAAAAAAAAATATCGAAGAAAGTTAATGGAGAATCTATAACTATATGGAAAAATTACATGTAATAACAAATCCATCAGATAGTTGTACTGCTATATAAATGTGAAAATACTTGTGATTAAAATACATATGTACTCACTTATATTTTAGGTGTTTGCTTTGTAATTAATATATATGTTGTTCTGAAATCATATATATATTCATAATCACATATACATGCCTTCTAATAGTTTCTCTAATTATGTATATATGTGTTTGCATTATATAACTTACTCTTTCAGAAAAAATGATATCCATTACTATAGTATCACCTGTACAGTTAGCTTTTCTTAGTGGATTTGCTCATTTCTCTACATGAAGTCACTGGGAAGTTAGAGGTGTTGGTTTTACATTTACTATTGCAAGCAAACATTCTCCCAAAGAATAAGCTAGATCAGATTGCTTAAAAAACAAAGAATGATTTTGTTTATCTATTTTTATCACGTGCATTGCTGAGGCAGCAGCAATTACTCTCGAGATTTTCCATTCAGGCACTCACTGAGACCGGACCAACTCTAAGATAAGGCAGTAGGGGTGTAAGGGCTCTGCCATTGGGCTGTGTTGAGAACATAACCCGGAGAGCGGTGAGTAGGAGCAGATCTGCAAGAAAGGCAAGCGCAATACACAGAAAAGAAGGCAGGCCCGGGGCTCCGTGAGTTGTGTGCTCTGACAGCGGACCGCAGACTGGAGCAGCCATTGCCAGAGCATCCACCTTTGCATCTACGGTACCCACAGGTCAGTGTAGTAGGACAGAGAGAGTGGGTGTTGTTACCACAAGCCAGATGAAAGATTTACTTTTCAAATGGACTTTGCAAAGGCAAAATTCATGTGTTTTCTCTATTGATAATTAACGCTGTCTTCTCGTCTACTGGTTACAGTTACTAAAATAAGTGAAGTGGTTCGACACAGCACATACAAATAAACAGATATACATCTAAATTTTGTCAGGTGTAAAAATAAAGTTCATAAATATTGTAATCGCAATCATATTGAATTATAATGTACATTTAGTGAGCTTTGTAATGCTGAAGTTTCATGACCAAAAATACATCATAACAAATGCTTTCGTTTTGTGAAGAACCACAACTAACTTTGATTGAAAGGTTTCCAGGTTCCAGCCATCATGCTTATCACGAAGTGCTTCAACTGAGCTAATGCTCACCATAATCTGATAAGAGTAACTATCAGTGCTATTCTCATTTCCCAGCCGAGAACTGCAGGAGAGAGAGGCTGAGCGAATTTCTTCAGATCAGACACAAGGAGGGCAGATGGAGCCATCAGAATCTTCTACACCATCTGTTTGGTTTTATTTCCATCATTTTATCTGACTTTTTTTGTTGTATAATTTTTCATGTTGTTTTTGGGTCTTTGCTATATGGCTTGTTTATTGCCTCAAAGAATTTACAATAAATTGTGATTCTTTTAAATGTATGTCATTCTCGCTATGAATCATCACTTAGACCTGTTTTTTTCATTCATTTCAGAAAATGCATCTATTGATTCTCCCATATAGAATGTGAAAAGCATCGATGGACTAATGAGTACTTTCTTCTGCCTCTCTTCCTACTTTATTAGTAGGGCCCCCTTATTCTGGAATTTTTGTTAAAATCACTAAATTAAATAATATTTCTTACTGTTTTTAACATCATATATCTTGTCTCTTCCAAGAAATAATCCATATTGCCCATACTTCAATAAAATTTTCAGTTTTAGACCTGCATTTTATTGCTTATCTCTGTTAACTTTGTTGTAGTATCGGATATCAATGAGGATTCTTGGGGAAATATATTAAAATTTGTCTCAAATTGCTTTAAAATTTTAGTACGTTTATCTTCCATTAGAAGCCCACAGATGTTTCAGAACCCAAGATCATTATGAGGAACATCAGTCTCAGAGATATGATTGAGGAGCAGTGCCTGCACTAGCCTCAGACTCACAGCAAACAGCTGGAGACATTCCAAGTGTAACAGTCACATACAATGAAAACAAGAGGACAAATGTGTTAAGGAGAGAATTTCTGTTTCTTAGTTATTTTTTAACTGTATCTTTGCTGAATATAGTAATATAGGTTGACAGTTTTTTTTCAGGGATTGAAATACATGGTTCCATGCAGTCCTGACCTTTTGTGAGTCTGTAGAGAAGTTTGCAGTTATTCTGATATGTTTGACTCTTTAAGTAACTTGACATTTCTGTCTTGCAGCTTTCAATATGTTCTCCTTATTCAGCACTCTTGATATTTTAACTATAATGTGACATAAGAAAGTTCTTTTCTGGTCATACTTGTTTGTCATTCTAAATGTCTCCTCTACATAGAAAAGTCACATCTTTCCCAAGATTTGGAATATTTTCTTTTATTATTTCATTGAATAGATTTTCTGTGCCATTGTTCTGAAACTTGGTGCTCTGTGCAGCACCAAAACTTCTTATGTTTGGTCATTTAATCATGCTTAGAATTCTTATTCATAATTTCTTATTTTTCCTTTATTACTAGTTTCTGAAAATGTTTGGAATTTTATCAAGAAATATCTTAAATACTGTCTGTTACATGAGTGAGCTATTTATTTTGAGTCATCCTTTGAATATAGAAAACATTAATAAAGAGCATAGAAATGTACCTTCCTGATGTCTTTATATGTAAAAACACAGCTTCCTGCATATTTAGAATTCACAATTTTTTATTTACATTTGATAGGCATTGATTTACTAACTTCTGGCTCCAAATTGTCTTTGGATCTGTAGGCTGTGCTGAATTTCATACTTTCTATATTACCACAATCTTCTATAATTTCTGATTTTACTATAAATGCATATTTTCAAATGATGAGTTATTTTCTTTATCAAGTGTTTTGCCAGTTCATTATGTAGTCTTAAAACTTGATCTTTATCATTTTTATTATGTTCTCTAATTTCCATGAAATAGTAGATTATTATTTGTTGAAAACTTTATTCTCTCTCTTAATGTATGTATTTTTCCTGAATAGATGAGTTTATTTTATACTGTTTGTCCCTTATTCTTTCATTCACGTTTTTCCCCCTCCTATCACATCTGAACCATCTAAGAATTTCTTTTTTATCCAACATCAAATTTTTGTGGAACCCATGTATTTTTTCTCAGTTCTCAACTTTACTTTGCATAATCAAAAGTTTGGAATAAACATTTCAACTCAAATGACTGTAAGAAATTCTGTTGACTTTCTTCGCTTCCTTGAGATACTGTCTGAATCATCCTACTGGAACTTTAGTATTAGTTTCAGAGCTTGGTTGTGTTGTTCTTTCTGGCAGCTCTTCAGATTACTGAAGGTTTATACTACTCAAGAAACTTGTTGCATTCTATAGCTGTATTATTTAGTTCTGAACAAAAATTTACTCTGACAAATTATCAGGAAATACAATACTGTATTTGGGATAGATCAATGATGACAAACCAAAAGCATTCAATGATACAAACAGCCCACTGCAGCACGTGTGTCATAGGTTCAACACCACTGCCATAGACCATTCTGTGAATGGCTTTTAGATTTAGAATTAGGTTGAAGTGAACAAACACCTAAGTGACACAAAGCACAGACAATTTGATGTGCAGGACCATCCCTGCAGAGATTTGCTCTGAAAACATTGCCCAGGCCACTCTCTTTTAAGAGAGTTTTTTTGTTTATTTGTTTCTCTTCTCTTCTCTATTCTTCTCTGCTCTGCTCTGCTCTGCCTTGCCCTCCCCTCCCCTGCCCTTCCCTTCCCTTCCCTTCCCTTCCCTTCCCTTCCCTTCTCTCCTCTCCTCTCTCCTCTTCTCTCTTCTCTTCTCTCCTCTCCTTTCTTCTCTTCTTTCCTCCTCTCTCTCCTCTCCCCTCTCCCCTCTCTCTTTTCCTCTCTCTGTCTCTCTCTGTCTCTCTCTCTCAGGAAGGACTAGCTCAGGCCCTTTGAGTTATACTATATCTTCAGCCTTTTATCTTTGTACGTGAGGCAGTGTCTTGCTGGACTTGGATTTGAATCATCCTACATTAGTATCCCAGAGTACTGGGATTACAGGCTTGTGCCACCATGACCAGCTATGTTTTCTTAATGCACTTTTCATTTTTCAAACTGTTTTAAATTCACAGAAAATTAGGTGAAAGTACAGAGTTTCCAAACAGCCTCTGTGTATGCACACACACACACACACACACACACACCACCCACAACCCTCAACATGAATGGGAGCCTCACTGGAATGATGCATTTGTTAAAATTAATGGATCTGCACTGAGACACCATTGTCACTCATGGCCCATAGTTTATGTTCAGGCTCATTCTTGTGATGGTACATCTGTGGGTTTTTCCTAAAGTGCAATGATATGTCTATTATGGTCTATTATTTGTATCTCTCCATCTTCCTTCTTCCTGGTAATAATTTTTGTTTTTACTGTCTCCATAGTTTATTTTTTCAGAATGTCGTATAGTTGAAATCACATGGTCTGTGCTCATTTCATGTTGGTTCCTTTCAGTTAGCAATGTGCTTTTAATATTCCACCATTTCTATGGTTTATTACTTCATTTCTTTCATATGTCAAATATTGCACTGTCTAAATATATGATAGTATGTTTAATCATTCACCAACAGAGGATATTCTGGCCTCTTCAAAGTCTTGGCAATTATCTTTTAAAATTTTATAAATAATCAAATGGAAATTTGTGTGTGTGTGTGTGTGTGTGTGTGTGCATGTCTGTGTGGACATAAACTTTGACTCATTTGGGTAAACACATAGGTGTGTGATTATCACCGGATTATATATTAAGAGTGTATTTAGTTTTGTAGGAAACTTCCAGAATGTCTTACAAAGTGACTCAATGAGCACTCTTACTGCTGTATGTCCTCTTCAGCATTTGGTGTTGTTATGCTTTGGGATTCTGTCTTTCTAATAAGATGTGTAGCTGTGTTTCATTGTAATTTTAATTTTAATTTTCTTATGATATATGAAGTGACACATTTTTGTATACATTTACCTTGCCATCTATACATTTTCTTCAATGAGGTGTCTGTTTGTTACTTTGACTTATTCTTTTATTGAGTAGTTTGGTCTTATTGCTAGGGTTTAGAGTTGTGTATGTTTGAATAAGATTATTATATTTTTGAAGTATTTTTTTTCTAGTCATCTCTTTTCATTTTCTTGACAGTTTCTCCAGTGGTGCAGAAGTTTTTAACTTCAATGAACTATATCTTATCAATTATTTTATCATAGATTATGACTTTGGATTGCACGCAGAAAAAGGCACTACCATACCAGGAAAGGTATCAGCTAGACTTGCTATGTTTTTTCATAGGAGATGTTTTTACATTTTAAACCCAGGTCTTTGACTACTTTTGAGTAAAAATAAAAAGTGAAATTTATTATGGAAAGTAAAAGCTGTGTCTAGACTCATTTGTCTGTATATGAATATCCAGTTATTTCAGTATCACTTGTTAAAAAGTGTTTTTCTACATTGATTTTGCTTTTTTTTCTTAAGGGTCAGTTTGTAGGATTTATGTTGGCCTATTTCTGGGACCTATGAAATATCATTTAAAAGGAAAGTTTGGTTGTTTTAATAACTTGAATAAACAAGATTTGTTCCAGTTGAAAAGAAGAGGTAAAACCCTATCTGCTAAATCTCCCCTCAGATCCTCAGCTGGTTAAATAGAATATTTAGTATTCCAAGAAAACCACTGCAATATATGATTTACTTTTAAGTTAAAGAATAAATACAGATCACACACAGATATGTGACCATAGTCAGAGAAGTTTTATGCCTGGTGGACTCTCATGTTTTCTCAATAACAACATCAGAAAATTTCATCAACTGTGTAACATTCCTATACACTCAGCATGCAGTGTGCAAAGCAGGTCTTATTTACCCTCAAAACACAATGATCTAAGAAGTGCTGTGATTATCACTGAATGGATTCTATTCCCAAAGTTTCAACACTATACTTCAATGCATAGTTCATTTTTGAATACAACAATTTAACATGTTTTTCTTTATCCCTTAGAAGTTTTTTCTACCATTATCTTCACTATACTAACCCTGGTGAATCTTTGTATATCATAATTAACTTAAATCAAATGGAAATTAGAAATGTGCAACCTATGTAAACCACTAAATCAAACTACAGTTTTGGGATCTAACTCATGTAGTCCTATCACCAGGATGTGTCTGCAAGCTCCTGAGGCTGAAATAAGAAACTTAACTCACTCTTTTAAAATAAGTTTTCATGTCTGCTAAGTCCCTTCATAGAAAAAGAATTTTCAGGCTGTATCAGTAAAAGGGGCATGAGAAGGACTTATTATAGACAGGCATAGGACACACTCATGAGAAGCATTAGTTAGAGGTGCACTCAAAAAAAATAAAAGATGCACTCAAAAGCAGTGTGCAGGTGCTCAGAGAAATGAGGTGCAGTGCAGCTGGGAACTGGGGACCTGTTATGTTTTGGGAGGTCAAAATCTGTGGAATTTCATAAACTAGAGTCTTGGTCTTATCTAGTGGTTGGGAGAGGATGGCCCACCCATAGTGAGATACGGGTAATGGTCCATTCATACAGGAAATCATAAAAAGTGGTCTACTCACAGAGGAAAGAAAACTATTTCTAAGTAAAAAAGGAAATGAGCAAATCCATTTGTAGCTGTTAGAGAGTTTTCCAGGATTACTATGTTGTGGGGAAAGAAAGAAAGAAAGAAAGAAAGAAAGAAAGAAAGAAAGAAAGAAAGAAAGAAAGAAAGAAAGAAAGAAAGATTTGTGTCCTCAAGTTGCAATTCTTAAAAGTACTGTAAGTTTTTAGAATCTTAATGGTTTTGTCTCCTTTCTACATAGTTTTTGTTTCTCCTATCTTATATCAGTCTCAGTGGTTTGAATTCTAAAGAAGTGATTTGAGATAATTTAGCTGAAAATCAATAAATTATTCTTCAATATTTTGGCTTGCAATGCTTATGATTAGAATGAAGATAGAGACTGCTGTAGGTTCCTGCAATAGCAGGGAATAGGATTATAGATTAATTGGCAAAGAAAAAAAGCTCCTTATAAGTCACTCAATATAGGGAAGGGGAGAGAAACAATTATTTTAATCAATTTGTCAAGTTCACCCTCCATTTTATTTGAAAAGACATAGTTTTAGTGTCTATTATTTAAGGAAGAGTTCCAAAGACCTTTTGATCTAAACACCAATGAGTGTTCAAAATTATTGTGTGGGTGCTACAGAGACTAAAATAACCCCTGTGGAAATATTTGTCAATTTGCAGGGCTTCCAGGATATGAGTCAAAAGGTGATTGAATGAATGGAGAAGAAACAAATATTCATGCTTTATAGAACAGAATCTCCAAGTACCCCATAGCTATGTCTTCATAAATCAATGGTGGGAAGATTCAACAAATTGTAAAACAATTGCCTTCCCTTTATTAATGTAGGAACACTGGGCTCCATAGGTAGGGAAATGGTAAGATGAAGGCCTCATTGCACTTTATTAAAAATTAACAGAAAATCCTTCTAAAGCAACTTCTGTTTCTGGACTCAAACAATTAGAAAGACAAAGGCAAAGAAAGAAGAAACCAGGCCCAGGGAGGTCCCAAGTGGTGGAATTAACAGAAGAACTGTACCCTTTCCCTTTACTTAATCCTGGAGTCTATACTGCCTTTCCTTTAGGCCCCACCCATGCTCTTATCCACCAGCAAAGCCCAGGGAGAAGTCCTGTGGCCAGAAGGAATCTGAGAATTAGGTCAGACTCCAGGAGCCCATGGGAGAGAAGGAGCCCAAGAAAAGGAACTGAAGACAAAACTTTGGAGGGGGGCATTCCCTTTAGAATGTTCCATGCTTGTCCAGAGTAGCTGTCTATCTTCTTTCTTTTTCCCCCTCTCCTTGCCTTCAATAAATCTTTTATTTTAAATTCTGCTTCTTTAATGTACTGGGTTTATGATTGTCCACCCCTGGACATTACATTTACATACCTGAACTAAGTTTTCTTCTTTACCATTTAATCTGATACTGGGTCATTCTGTTGCAATGGGTCAGGTTTCCTGCAACGAGTTTCCAGGTTCTTGTGCACAGTGAGCAAAGAAACAGCTAAGTGTAATGAAGTTTAAAGGGAAAAGGTATGCCCAGAGGAAGTGGGCTCATACTGACAGAAAAGGAAAATCACATGAGGGCTAAATATGTTGAGTTTAGAATTTGAAATGTGTGCCAGCCCTACAGCACCTCCTGTTCCATCTTTCAAAGCACAACTAACATGATTGACAGGGTGCTGAGGCCTCTCAGTTCTCTCTACTGTGCGTGTCCTTTCCCATAATTCACTCTGTTGCAATTGGATCCATGAGATCCAGCCCACATGTGTGGACCTCTACCAAGTTCCCAGTGAAGAAAGGGCACTGCTGGTCATATTGGCAAGTCTAGCATGTATGTATCCTGGCTCGAAATTTCCGAAGTTTCCATGGTCTGTGTTATTTTTTTCTCTGCCTCTAGGAGGTGGGTCTTACGACAAAGGTCAAGGGGAAGTGGTCCTTGGGTGTTGCCAAGGATCAGCAGCATAGAGAAGAACTGGTCCCAGGTTCTCTGACTGTCGTTTGTACGAATTCTGTCTCTTGAAGACCCAGTACAGAGATTTATAGTAATTGTTTCACTACCCTATTTCTCATTAGAGTCATTACTGGCCATGGTAATGTCTACCATGAGCTCCCATATTGTAAACAAAACAAAAGTTAGTATTATAAATTCTTCCTTTTTCTTATAATTCTCTGATTTCTCAGTCAGCACAAGTGACTACAAACTTTAAAACCACAATCAATTCAATGCTTCTTCCTCTATCCTTTTTCTATTCAGTGTGACATCTTTTTCTGAGGTTCCTTGGCAAATGCCACATCTTAACTAAGACCCATGACTGAAATTTAGTTTTATTTTGTACTTTTAGTCTATGGCACCAACATCGCCCACAACTTCTTAAAAATTTGTAATAGCTGCAGTCAACTACAGATGTAGATAACAGTATTATCAACATGTAGTGAGTGTGACAATCAACTGGATTAATATATGAAAAGCTGTTAAAATAATAGGGGTGTAATATACAAAATCTTCTGAGTTCTAATCATCATTACCATTATTTTTTCTATTTCAGTCTTTAGTAAGTATGCATGATTTTGGTTCCTAAAATTTCCTTTTCTACTATCCTTGTTGGAAGGAAGCTCAGAATATCTCCTTATGAAGGGAGCATGGGGTGCATCAGACAAAAGAGCCACAGCAGCAGACAGCATAAGTTAGTCTATTTCAATGTAAAGACAATTGCCTACATTGACTTTTTTTTTGCAGTACAGTATTTCTTTAATATCATCATCAATCTAGTCAGAATTTGCATTAGTTATCTATTACTGTGTAACCTCATGGTTTTAAACAATGAAAAACAATAATACTTTATTTGCTTTACTTTTCATGTACTGGGAATTGAATCCAGGGAATGCTGAACAATATCCCCAGCACCTCTTAAATTTTATTTTGAAATAAATAGCACAGGATGGCCTAGAGTTTGTGATCCTCATTCCTCAGCTTCCCGTATACCTGAGGTTATTTCCTCCTCTATGTATGGTGCTGATGATCAAACCCAGGACCTCACACACTCTAGGCAAATGCTCTGAACCTGAACTATGTTCCTACTCCCTTCTTTTTGCTCTTTGACAAGAAATATTAATTGTTCCCCATAGTTTCTGTAGGTTAAGGATTCAGGAAAAGATTATCCAGACACTTCTCGTGGTCTTAGGAGATTTCGATTTTCTGGAAATTCGATCCTGAAATCTCTGGTCCAGGTTGGTGTCATCGGGTGACTCAGACCCTCTCTTGGAGGCTTTCTCAGGCTTGAGTGGTCTTGGAACTTGTGTCACAGCCCTCAATCCAATTGTTCTTTGCCATTTTTAAAAAAGAGAACACAGGTTGCTTGTCCCCATCTATGCATGTCAATTTTGTGGTACCAAGAATCGATCCCAGGGTCACTCACCCCTGATATACAGGCCAGCCCTGGTAGAATTTTTTCTTTTCTTTTCTGTTTGTTGTTGTTGTTGTTGTTTTTAATAGCTACTTTCCCCAGTTACTCATGAAGCTGAGGCAAGCAGAGGGCAAGTTTGAGGCTAGATTGACTTTGCAACTATACTGGAGAGGACTGTCAAACACTAAAGGATCTAAGATTTTGCATGAACATGTTAGTCTGCCACAGTTTCAAACCAGCAGGAGATATCAGAGACAAAGGACAACACCACTCATTCACCCCACATAGCTTCAGCCTCATTGACTTTCTGGGTGACTCCAGCCCTCCAGGGTGACAGAGGGTCACCTTTTGGATATTGCACACAGAGTGGATTCTGTCATAGCAGAGGAAACCCAATCAATATACAGACTCTTCAATTTGTACCATGTTTGGGACATTATTTTTATTATTATCCTGCACAGCAAACCAATCTCCCTTTGGTCCTATGTTACTTACTATGCAGATATTCTTAAAAAAGTAGTACAGCAAAAATTGTAATACAAGACCTGCATAAATGCCTTGAGGGGTAATCTTCCCAAAAGAATATCAACTGGATCAGCACTAAGCTACTCTCATTCCCTTGACATACATGATGACAATAACATTGCATGGAATTTATTAAAATACAATTGTGTTTTATTTTACTATATATTCTTCATTAACATAACACTGCAATGAAACTCTAAAGTCAATTGCCTACCATGGTGGTTATATAAGGTATATCCATTTCACGATACATGAGGTCCAAAATGATATTCCCAGGTAGTAGGTAACTCTTCAAGCTGTAAGGGCAGAAGAGGTGTGATAATTTTCATCCCCATCAAAGGACATGGACAACCCTCCCATAACAACAACAACAAAAAAAGCTAAGAACAGAAAAGTCTTAAATTCATGTAATCAAAGTTTTATATGACACAGGAGACTTCAGAAATCAAGAATTAAGGCCCAGGGAAAACTGCCCATTTTTTTAAAACCCAGCTTTGGTGAATAATGGGCAGTGGATAGGTAAGTGACTGGGTAAAGGAGTACCCAGGTAGGCCTGACTGGGCAAATTCTCCCTAGTCTCTCTATGTTGCATTCATTTTTCTTGAATATAATGCAGAATCTCTCATTGAATGAACATCTTATGATTTACGACTTGATAAGGTACATCAGGAATTTCTTTATGGTCAGCTCTTACATAGAAATGCAGGAGACTGTTAGAGTAATATTTCTAGTTTTTATGACCCACCTTGGGGAAGAGAAATTCTGTTTTCCATAAATCACTTCAGATGGACAAAGAGGGGCAGGAGGGCAAAAGAAAGTCAGAGAGACCTTCTGACATCCAATTTCTTTCAACTTAAAACATCCAGAGTATAATTTTCAGAGTCTCAACAAAGTCATAGTATTGTAAGTCTGGCTTACTCTATGGTGTGCTCTGCCACTCTCAACAGAAGCTTCTGGATTTGTGATAGGAGAGGCCTCCAATCCAGGCAGCTGAAAAGGAAAAAGATCTCTGTAGGCCAACTTGGTGACAGGATTACAGTACAGAAAAGGAAAACTAATTTTCTCTATCTACTTTCTGAGTTCAAAGTGAGGATCACCTATAGCAAAAAATAAGAAAAGAAACAAGCAAACTAGCCTGTTTAACTCAGGTATACATGGAAGATATTTAGAAAGTTATTAAAACTCAAAGTATCTTAAAGTGTAAGTTTAAATACAATCTTCAACTGAAACAGAGAAAGAAGAGCATTGGCGTGGGAGAGTAATGGGAGAGGATCAGAAAAGCCCTGCACACAAGGGCACATTTTTTCATGCAGACTAATTTCTGTGCTTTCTCTGCTGAAAAAGAGTTTCTAATGATTTTCTAATTAAGTTGGGTCATCCTCCACCTGCCACAGAGAAGCACACCCTTACAAGTGGAGAAACATACATTTTCCGTTAAAAGATTAAAGGCATATTCCAATTCCAGAACTTAACTTGTGTCTGCAGGTTCTGGAGATAATCCCTGTGACATCATGGCATACGGAGGATGAAGTATTCTGATATCCCACAACGGGTAGAACTGAAAGTCATACATATCATTTCACCCACAATTCTTCGTCTACCATGTGTTTGCATGGTCACATCTAAGAGTTAAGAGGGCAGGGAAACAGTCTAGTTTCATGTTTAATAAGGTAAAGTAGTTTTAGAAATCAATTTGACTGTCTCTTACACATCTAGCTTAGATAAATGAGCCCTTAGTTTAGACTTTTTAAAAACTCATCTCTAGAAAATAATGTTTAAAATATATGTTGCATTTCATTTTAAGTTTTGATCTGTCCTTTGAGTAGATCTACTAAGGTTCATAATTAATTTCAAATTACTTTTCTCCATTTGCACGTAATTTTAATGTGACACAAACACATTATTGGTTAATCCTTCTTATCAGATATAGAGATTTAGAGGATTAAAAAGAATGATTAAATCCAACTCAGAAGAATCTTTATTATTGCATAACTAAAGAACTACCATAATGCAGTAAAAATAAAAGGATAGGGATTTTGAAATGCTTGTATCCAAAGAAATCAAAATAATTTTAAAGAGAAGAAGAAAATAAGACAACTGGTGTGTTTACAATAGTCTCTGGTGCAACATATTTACTCCTTCTGGATGCAAAATAAAAGAACAGTAAAATAATGCTTGGTAAAGTCATACTCTGGGAGTTGAGGCTACATGAAATAGAAAGAAGACAGTGAATCAGTTTCTTACCAGTAAAATATACCTTAGAGGATGTCTTAGATCTTTGCACAGTTTTACAAGAAATCTCTCCTTCCTTTCTTGAGAAATAGTACTTTTTTTTTTTTTTTTTCCGGCACCGGGGCTTGAACTCATGACCTCGCGCCTGCCAGACAGGCGCTTAAGTCACTGAGCTAAACTCCCGGCCCTTAGTACATCATTATTGATAATGGAACACAGCACCAGTTTTTTCCGGTACTATATCTATTTTGCACTGGATTAAATTTAACTTTTTTTCACTACTTTATTCTTGTTTCTCATGTTTACAACCTCATTCTGATAATAACATTGTGTAAATGTGTTTTGTGTGTGATCTTTGCTTTTATCTCCCTCTATTTTCTCAGCATTGTTCAGTAACTATTTTTCCTTGTTGCTATGTGCAGTTTCCATGGTATTTTTTGCCATTAATTTTGTCTCTCAAAATAACTGTCATATTTTCTCTTTGAGAAGAAGCATTCCAGAGTGAATAAACATTACCGATTCAGGCTAGTATTACACAATTTTTGTTATAGTTGATATATATATATATAGTTGATGTCCCCCCAAACCTTCATGTGCTCATAGACAGAGCTTTAGGGAGGTGATTGAATCATGGTGGTGTGACACTCACAGTAGATGAGTGCCTTGATGAGCTTATGGATAAAGGTGATGTTGGGCCACTGGGGCATAGCCTGGAAAGATCTATCTTCCTCTCACTGCCCTTCATTGCTCTCTACTTCTTTCCTGCTTGCCATGCTATGGACTGTTTCTCCTCCATCATTTCCCCGTGTCATGCTGCCCTGCCTTGGGGCTGATTGACTATGGACTAAAACCTCTACAAACTATAAGCCAAAATAAACCTCTCCTTTAAGTCATGGGTGTTGGATATTGTATTTCAGTAATGAGAAAGTAGTTTAGACAATTTTATTAAAAAATTAATACTCGTGATTAGATCAATTTTACATGTCTATATTTATTAATCTAAATAACCCTTTTGAAGGTAATGATATCTAATATTACAACTATTGTCAAATTCCTATCATCTTGTTTTGTAAACCTATAATGTTACTGTATTGGATTTGTTGTTGTTGTTTGTCTCTTTTGCTTTTTTTTTCTTTTCTGTGTCTTTTTTCTCAAGTAAAAAAAAATAAAAAATGAATAAATGTCCCCATTCTTTTAAGGTTTGCTTTGTGTTTTGTTTGTTGTGTGGTAGTGTTGGAGGTACTTCCTTTAAATACTTAACATTTCAGTAAATATATAATGTAGAAATTTGGAGAATGACAAGGACATGTATAATCTTCATTTTATTCTTTTTGTTCAAAACCTGTTAGGACATGTTGTTTCAACAACAAAAAGCTATCATTTATTTAGTAATTACTATTAGGCCTCAAACACCTAATACTCATTTCTTTTCCACACCAGGGTTCTGGTTGAAGAAATATGCATATGAGGATCTCTAATGGAAATCAAGCCAAATGGAAATCAAGTCTCAATTTTACTATTTGAGGGAACAACTTTAAATGGAAAAAGCAATCTTTCACACACTGAAATGAAGATCAGGACTGAGGGATCTGTAATGGCACTGAGTGCTTCACAATCCAATGTCAATGCTACAGGAAGACCTAGCCCTGAAATGACCCAGGTAGTTAAAAGAAAGGAGAATTACATGGTATCCCAGCATATGAACTTGACCCAATCAACTGACAAGGGATCAAAAATTCCATGATACTTTTTCCTACCTTTGACATAAGCACAAAAAAAAAAAAAAAAAAAAAAAAAAAAAAAAAAAAAAAAAAAAAAAAAAAAAAAAAAAAAAAAAAAAAAAAAAAAAAAAAGATGTCTGAGATGGAACCACTCACTAACAAGTAAAATCCAAACTCAATCAATGCCAAGCACAAGCTAATCAGGTTAGTGCTCCTGGTGACCTGGAGGTGACCACATCAATACAATGCACCCTATAGAAATAGATACTTCCTTTCTGGCCAAGTTAGGAATAGAGAAAGAGGAGAATGA
>RJWM01037537.1:0-17387 GCA_004363535.1 Dasyprocta punctata | reverse complement strand
AATCCATCAGGGCCTGGGCTTTTCTTTGTTGGTAGGGTCTTAATTACATTTTCAATTTCATTAGCTGAAATTGGGTTATTCAGTAGCTGTATGCCGTCTTGATTCAACTTTGTTAATTCATAGGTTTCTAGGAATCTGTCCATTTCTTCTGTGTTATTGAATCTATGTGAGTAAAGTTTTTCGAAGTAGGTGTTGATGATTATCTGTATTTCCACCGGGTCTGTACTGATTTCACCCTTTTCATTTCTTATTGCGTGGATCTCAGTTTTTCTTTCCTTTTCCTGATAAGGTGGGCTAGGGGCTTATCCATTTTATTTACTGTTTCAAAGAACCAACTGTTTGATTCATTAATTCTTTGTATTGTTTTCTTAGTTTCAATTGCATTAATTTCAGCTCTAATCTTAATAATTTCCTCACTTCTTTGGGCTTTGGACTTGACTTGCTCTTCTTTTTCTAGAAGTCTGAGGTGCAGCATTAGGTTGTTTATGTGTGTTCTTTCCCTTTTTCTGATATGAGAGTTTAGTGTTATAAATTTCCCTCTGAGGACTGCTTTCATTTTATCCCACAGGTTCCAGTAATTTGTATTTGCATTTTCATTCAATTGTAGATATTGTTTAAATTCTTCTTTAACTTCTTCTGTGACCTATTGGTTATTTAGGAGAGTATTACTTAATTTCCATGTGTTTATGCGGTTATCGTAGGTTTTTTGTCATTCATTTCCAATTTTACTGCCCTGTGGTCAGATAATATGCATGGAATTATTTCAGTTCCTTTGCATTTACTTAAGCTTGCTTTGTGGACCAGTATATGATCTATTTTGGAGAATGACCCATGTGCAGCTGAGAAGAATGTGTATTCTGATGTTGATGGGTGGAATACTCGGTATACATCCACTAGGTGCATTTGTTTACAAGTTAGATTCAGTTCTGTTATTTGTTTGCTAATTTTTTGTTTGATTGATCTGTCTCTCTGTGACAGTGGGGTGTTAAAGTCCCCTGTTATAACTGTATTATTGTTTATTTGGTTTTTCATGTCTATTAAGAATTGTCTTACATAGTTGGGTGCTCCCATATTTGGTGCATATATATTTATGGTTGTAATCTCTTCCTCTTGAAGTTTTCCCCTAACATGTATGTAGTGACCTTCTTAATCTCTTTTGATCATTTTCGGTTTGAGGTTTGCATTGTCTGCAAACACAATAGCTACCTCTGCTTTTTTCTGGGTTCCTGTTGCATGGAGTATTGTTTTCTAGCCTTTGAGTTTTAGTCTGTGAATTTCCTTCTGAGTGAAACGTGTTTCTTGTACACAGCATATTGTTGGGTTTTGTTTCTTAACCCACTCTGCTAGTCTGTTTCTTTTTATTGTTGAGTTGAGACCATTTACATTGATTGATATAGCTGATATGTACTGGGTCATCCCTGTCATGATATCTTTCTGTTGTTGGTTTTCTACATTTTCTGTTTAATTGTTTGCCCTGCTCAGTGGTTTCCTTTTGTTGTTGTTCTTAAGATTGTAGCTATCTTTGTCTCTTTCTAGAGTGTTTCAGTACTCTTTGTAGTGTAGATTTGGTGGCCATAAATTTCTTCAGTTGTTCTTTGTCATGAAAGTATCTTATTTCTCCATCAATTTTTAAGGATAGTTTTGTAAGGTACATCAGTTGGGGTTGAAAATTGTTTTCTTTCAGGATTTAAAATACTTCACTCCAAGCTCTTCTTGATTTAAAGGTTTGTGTTAGAAATCTGCCGTGATTCTGATAGGCTTTCCTTCATAGGTGATCTGTTTCTCTTCTCTGACAGCTTTTAGTATTTTGTTCTTGTGCTGTATTTCTGATACCCTAATTGTTATATGTCTTGGGGAAGATTTATTTTAGTGATGGTTAATTGGGATTCTGTATGCATCACTTACCTGTATTTCAGATTCTCTTCCCATGTTTGGAAAATTTTCTGCTATTATTTCTGGGAATAGTCTTTGCATGTCATTAGTATTGACCCCTGCTTTTTCATTTATACCTATTAATCTTATGTTATTTCTCTTGGCATCGTCTTGCAGCTGTTGAATTGTTGTTTCTTGATTCCTTACTATTTTTAAGAGATCTTTTCTTTTGTGGCCATAAGCTCCCATGCTGTCTTCAAGCTGTGAGATTCTATTTTCAGCTTCATTCAAGTGGTTTTTCAAACTTTCCATGGAATTTTTTATTTCCTGCATTTCCTTTTGAATCTGTTTCATGGATTCTATTTGTGTCTTATATTATTCATTCGAAGTTTCCATTATTTTGTTATTTTCTTCTTTTTTTTATCTTGCTCTTCTTTAGATACACACAATATTTCTTTCATGATGATTGTCATTTCATTTTTTAGCTGAGAGATTATTTCTGATTTGAGTTTCTCTATAGCTTCATTGAGCTGTTTCTTTACTGCATTTACTATCATCAGAAAGTTCTGTTGTGTTCCCAGTGTCTTCCATTTCACGGTCTCTTGGGTTTGTTCTCGGTGGGCTGGGGGATTGAGACTGCCTCTTGATGTTTGGTTTGTCATTTTCTTCTGGGACCTGTGTGGCTCTGTGTCCTGTAAAGCTGACCAGGCGTTCTCCTGGTGGGTTGCCCTGAGTCGCGAGACCAGGTAGAGCTGGATCCTCTGCGCAGCTGGTGAGGGCACATTCCTGGAGTGTGCTGCTGGAGCCTCCGCCTTACTGGGTGATGGCCACGACCTCCTGGATCCAGGCAGCTAGGCGGAGTGTACCCCGGAGTGTGGCGCCACCCAGGCCCTGAGTCTGGCTACAAGAAGTTCAGAGCGTCTGGAGTGCCAGACAAGCCTGGCCGAGTCCCAGGTCTACAGTGCCGGGGCCTTTCTTCTCGCTGGGTGGGCCTGCAACCTCTAGGACCCACCGCGCCGGCTGCACCCCTGAACAGTGGAGCTCGATGGGCAGAGCCCAAGCTCTCTAAGGCCCTGCAGCTACGCTGGCCAGTCCCTGATGAGCAGCACTGGGTTCCTGGGCTGGGTTGGGCCCAGTACCTCTGCGTCCTGCGAGGTTGACTGGGCATTTCCCTGGTGGGTTGTGCTGAGTTGCGGGATCAGGTAGAGCTGGATCCTCTGCGTAGCTAGTGAGGGTGCACACCTGGATTGTGCTGCTGGAGCCTGTGTTGCATTATTTTAATTTCTTTAGACTTATTAACTCAATCTTTCTGAAAATTCATGAGATAGGTGCTATCTTACAAACAGATTATGATTTAAGATATAGAAAAGTTAAAAATCTGTCCCAAATCACACATTTAGTAAATGACAAGGCTAGAATTTGAATTCAAACACCTTGGCTCTTGAGTAGGTAATTTTCGCAGCACATTAACATGCTTCTGAAATCTAATGTACATATAGCTTCTTAAAAAATATAGTATAGAGCTACCTTTTCTTAGTTGCTTGGTAAAAAAGTCAACCATTTTCTTTATTCCCCCCTCAAAGTACTTTTGTAAGGGATTGTAGCATCAAGGCTGAGCATTCTACTAGGATTAGCAGAAATTGCAGATTTGAATATCTTAAGTCTTTTGATATGGAAATGGATAGATTTATTAAAATGGGATGTAAGGCATGCAGTATTTTGCAGTAATTATTTTCCATGTAATCTATTACTATGCTGCTCTGTATTCCTAAGGCACTGGCACAGTGACCTTTTGCTTCTTCCCAATACCATAACAGTGACTGCCTGAGAGCATTTTCACTTGCTCTGATTTTTGCCCAACATATATTTCTTTTAGTTCTTTTAAGTATTGACTTCTTGATATTTTGTTCTTCATTCAAATGTCACTGCCTCAAAAGATAACCTGTGTTACCATCTCATTTAAAGTTGCATTCTCTCTTTCACATCATTTGCCTTTTGTTTTCTTTGTAGTATTGACTTTTTCATTTTAAAGAGAAAAAACAATAATAAAAAATTTCAAAACAAAATAGTAGAGAGTTACCAATGGTTAATATATTGCATATAATTATCTTCAACGTAGTTGCTCATATGACAGGATACAGGCATCAAAAATTGTTTAAACAGTATAGGCACAAACTTTTCAATGAACTACTAGAAATTAGTAGTATAACTATCTTAACTATGTGATATATAAATATATAGATATGTTTTTTCGCTTTTCCCTTATTTTTTCCCCCTTTCTCCTATCCCAGTTTCTCTTTCCTTTTTAACAGTTTCTTTGCATTTCACAATATGTATTGTACGTTTTGTATCTTATTTAACTCTTTCCATGTTTTACACTAGAGAGACAATGAGATGTTTACACATGCGAGTCTGAATTATTTCACTTGTGTGGTCTCAGGTTACATCCATTTACCTATAAATATCTCCAGTTTATCCTTCTTTATAGTTGAGTAGTATACCATTGTATAGAAATATCACATCTTTTTTTTTTCCATTCCTCAGTTGATGGGCATTTGAGTTGATTCCAAGCTTCAGATATTACAAATTGTGCTACTAAAAACATGGGTGCACATATATTGCTGTGGTATGACGTTTTTAATTCTTCTGGGAAGATAGATACCCAGAAGGGGAATAGTTGAGTCAAACAGAGCCTCTAATCTTAGTTTTTTTTAGGAATCTCCACACTGATTTCTGGAGCGGTTGCACCAATCTAGACTCCCACCAACAGTGAAGAAGTGTCCTTTTCTCTCACACCCCTGCCAGCAATTTGTTATTGGTTGATTTCTTGATGATAGCCATTCTTTCTGGAGTGAGGTGGAATCTTGGTGTTGTTTTAATTTGCATCTCTCTACTAGCCAATGATGTTGAATATTTTTTCATATATTTGAATTTCTTCATCTGACAAGTGTGTATTCATTTCAGATTCCCATTTTTTGATTGAATCTTTGAATTTGTAGGGGGAATGATTTTTTTAATTGTTGATATGTTCTAGATATAAGTCCTTTGTCTGAGGGACAGTTGGCTAAATTTTTTCCAACTCCGTGGGTTGTCTTTTCATTCTATTGGTGATTTCTTTTGATGTGCAAAGGTTTTTAATAGAATGAGATTTCAGTTGTTGATTCTTTAAATAATTTCCTGTGCAATTTGGGTTTTGTTCATAAAGTCTCTGCCTAGATCTGTGTCTTCAAAATTTTTACCTACTTTCTCTCCCAGTAGATTTAGTGTTTGTTTTAATGTTTAGATCTCTGATATATTTTTACTTTAGTTTAGTGCATGGTGATAGGCATAGGTCTAGTTTTAGTCTTCAGCAGGTAGGGAGCCAGTTTTTCTAGAACCATTTATTAAAGAGGCTATCTTTAATATGTTTGGCTCCTTGTCAAAGATAAAGTGGCTGAGTGTGTTTGTAGTTGTGTCTGCATCTTTTAATCTGTTCCACTGGTCCTTAGGTCTTTTTTGTTTGTTCGTTTTTGTTTTTTTTGTGCCAGTACCATGCTGATTTTATCACAGTAGCCTTTTAGTGTAAGTTCAAGTCAGAAATTGTGATGACTCCTGCCTTGTCTTTGTTGCTCAGAATTGCTTTCACTATTCTTGGTCTCTTCATGTTCCAAATGAATTTTAGGCATCTTTTCTCTAGTTCGGTGAGGCATACTAATGATATTTTGATCAGGATTGCTTTAAATCTGTGTAACAATTTTGAGAGTATGGCCATTTTCATGATGTTGGTTCTTCCTATTCATGAGCAAGGGATAGCTTTCCATTTTTTTTTTTCGAAATCCATTTTATTTCATGGAGAAAAAGGAAAAGAAAGAAGCAAATAAAAACTAAAATAAAATTTTGAAACACTTCAATCATGGGGCACCAATGATACATACATTGTGCATTGTCATCCCCAAATCATTCAACCAGAGCACAAGACATCTGCATTCAGTTATCTGAACAATACTGGCACAAGTCGTTCTCTTCAGTGTACTCAGAGAAATCAGTAATGTAACTAATTTTTTTTTTTTTTGTGGTACCGGGGATCGAACTCACAACTTAGTGCCTGCCAGACAGGCCCTTAAGCCATTGAGCCAAACTCCTGGCCCTGGTTTTTTGAGGCAGGGTCGCACTACATAGCTCAGACTGGCTTTGCGCTCACTTTGTAGCCCAAACCGGCCTTGAACTCACAACGCTCCTCTTACCTCAGCCTCCCAAGTGCTGGGATTAAAGGCGTGTGCCACCACGCCTGATTTAGTGTAACTATCTTAACTATTTTTTTATATACATATACATACACATATACATGTGTTGTTTCAACTTCTCACACTAATGAAACAATGCAATGTTTGCACATGTGTGTCTTATTTATTTCACTAATGAGTATGGTTTCAAGTTGCATCCTTTTACCTATAAAAGTCTCCAGTCTATCCCTCTTTATGGCTGAGTAGTACTCCGTTGTATAAAAATACCACATCTTTTTTATCCATTCCTCAGTGGTTGGGCATTTAGTTTGTTTCCATGATCTGGCTATTGCAGATTCTGTTGCTATAAACATAGATGCACATGTTGTGCTGTGGTATGAGGTTTTTAATTCTTCTGAGAAGATATGCAGAAGGGCAATAGCTGGGTCAAATGGGACCTCTAATCCTAGTTTTTTAAGGAATCTCCACAGTGATTTCCAGTGAGGTTGCACCAGTCTACACTCCCACCAACAGTGGAGAAGTGTTCCTTTTTCCCCACAGCCCCTCTAACATTTGTATTGGTTGACTTCTTGATAATAGCCATTCCTTCTGGGGTGAGGTGAAATCTCACCCCAGAAGGAGTGTTGTTTTAATTTGCATCTCTCAAATGACCGGTGACGTTGAACATTTTTCCACATATTTATTTGCTGTTTGTATTTCTTCATCTGAGAAGTGTGTATTCATCTCAGATGCCCATTTTAGGATTGGATCTTTAAATCTGGGAGGACTGAGTTTTTTTAATTCTTTGTATGTTTTCAACAGTAATTCTTTGTCTGAGGTACAGCTGGCAACATTTTCTCCCATGTTGTGGGTTGTCTCTTTACTCTCTTGGTGGTTTCTCTTGCTGTGCAAAAGTGTTTTAGTAGGGTGAGATTCTAGTTGTTGATTCTTTGTGATTGTTCCTGAACAATTGGGATTTGTTCATAAAGTCTATGACTGTACCAATGTCTTCAAGAGTTTTAGCTACTCTATCTTCCAGCAGATTTAATGTTTCTGTTTTAATATTAAGATCTTTGATCCGTTCTGATTTTAACTTCATACATAGTGAAAGATATGAGTCCAATTTTAATCTTTGGCATCTGTCAAGCCAGTTTTTCCAGCACAATTTATTAAAGAGCTATCTTTCTTACTGTGAATGTGTTTGGCACCTTTGTCAAAGATAAGGCAGCTTAGTGTGTCTGAAGTTGTTTCTACATCTTCTAATCTGTCCCATTGATCTTCAAGTCTTTTTTTTTTGGCCAGTATCACACTATTTTTTTTTAAAATCACAGTAGCTTTATAGTATTATTTCAAGTCAGGGATTGTGATACCCCCAGTCTTGTCTTTGCTACCCAGGATTGCCTTTACTATTCTAGGTCTCTTCTGGTTCCAGATGAACTTTAGGACTGTTTTTTCCAATTCTGTGAGATATGCTATTAGAATTTTGATTGGAATTGCATTGAATCTGTATAACAGCTTTGAAAGTATGGCTATTTTCAGTATATTGGTTCTTTCTACCCAAGAGAATGGGATATCTCTACATTTTCTTATATCCTCTTCAATCTACTTTTTCAGAGTACTGTAGTTTTCAATGTAGAGATCTTTTACATCCATTAAATTTTTTTTATTTTTAAGAGGATTTAACAGAATAAATCCAATCAAAACAAACCAGTGTAAGAGATACAGTACTTCAAAACATTATGAAATCAACGGTAGTTACCATAATGCCCCTTGATGTCTTCAAAATAGCTGCAGATAACTTTGGACATACTAAAAATCAAACAGAACAAAACAGAATAGAACCAGCAAAAATCAAACAATGAATGCAATAGAGGACTTCAAAACAAACCAATAGTAAATGCAAAATTGCTACCACAATATATCTGGCTATCCTTGAAATAGCTTCTCCTGCCATGGAATTTAATATAATCAAATAAAACAAAAGAGAATAAAACTCAACCTAACAAAATAACAATATAGGACCTTAAAACAAGACCATAAGGAATCATCAATGGCTGCAACCCTCAGAAGGAGATCCCCCCTAGATGTCACACTGTGTACCGATATCCTCAGAACCTATGATCATACCACTGGTCCTAGACATGCAATGTTAGTGAAACACCAAAGCACCACAGGCATCTGTATTGGGCATACTATGTACCCCCAAGTCCTCATATAATTTTTATGGGGCTCAGTTACTGGTTTATTATTGGTTTGTTGTCTGGCAGTATGAGTGCTGTGCCCGCCCAGGGGTGGAGCTGACATACAGTGTAAGGGAAGGCGGGTCTTCCGCTTCCTCTTCCGCCTCTCTCTCTCTAGCCAGTGCGCCTTGTGGCTTGCAGCCACCATGAACCGTAGACCTGCCACCCCATGCTGACTTGGAGCCACTAATGGCCTGAAACTCCCGAGAAACTGTAAGAATAAACCTTTCCTTCCCTAATTTTGGGCGTCAGGTATTTTGTATGGGCAACGAGTAAAAAGTAACCAAGACAGCATCCAATTGCATTTCACCTCCATAACTATCATCACAGCCTGTGTTTTTATGGATAAGCCGATTGCTTATGGGGGTGGAGGACTGGGGAATCAGTACTTGTTTTTTGCCAGCCCACGCACCAGAAGGGGCTGGGGTCTGGCTGTTCCCAGTATGGCTGCGGCCTACGCATGGTGCTAGTTCCCAGACTGAGCTTGTTTGTTGGTGTGGCCATTGTTTTATATCCTTTGTTAGACTGATCCCTAGGTATTTCATTTTTTTGAATGGTATTGTAAAAGGTATTGTTTCCCTAATTTCTCTCTCAGTGAGTTTGTTACTTATGTATAGGAAGGCTATTGATTTTTGAGTGTTGACTTTGTAACCAACTACACTATTGAATTCAGTTATTAAATCTAGACATCTTTTGGTGGAAATTGTGGGGTCTTCTATGTAGGGCATCATGTCTTCTGTGAATAATGATAATGTAACTTCTTTCTTTCCTATCCTTATTCCTTTTATTTGTTTTGTCTAATTTCTCAGGCTAATATTTTCAGTACTATATTGGATAGGAGTGGTGATAATGGGCGTCTTTGTCTTGTTCCTGATTTTTTTTTTTGTCTTTTTGAGACAGGGTCTCTCTATGCAGTTCAGGCTGGCCTTGAATTCACTTTGTAGCCCAGGCTGGTCTCAAACTCACACTCATCCTCCTGCCTCAGCCTCCCGAGTGCTGGGATTACAGGTGTGTGCCACCACGCGCAGCTCTTGTTCCTGATTTCAGAGGGAAAACTTCCAGTTTTTGTCCGTTTAGCATGATGATGTCTGTTGGTTTCCCATAGATGGCTTTTAACAGATTGAGGTAAAAACCATCTATTTCAATTTTCTGCAGGTTTTTTTAAGTCATGAATGAGTGTTTGTATCAGAAGCTTTTGCTGCATCTATTCAGATGATCATGTGATTTTTGTCTTTGGCCCTGTTAATATGGTGTATTACATTTATTGATTTGTATATGTTGAACCATCCCTGCTATCCTGGGATGAATCCCACTTGGTCAGGGTATATAATGTTCATGATGACTTTCTGAATTCTGTTTGCTAGTATCTTATTGAGGATTTTACATTTATGTTCACTAGGGAGATTGGCCCATAGTTCTCTTTTTAGGTTGGGTCTTTCTCTGTTTTTTTTTTTTTTTAATTATCAGGGTAATGCTTGCCTCCAGGAATGAGTTAGAGAGTATTGCTTCCCTTTCAATTTCATTAAAGAATTTAAGAAGTATTGGCATTAAATCCCCTCTAAATTTCATGTAGCATTCAACCACGAATCCATGAGCACCTGGTCTTTCTTTGTTGGTAAGTTTTTAATTACATTTTCAACCTTAGTAACTGGTATTGAGTTATTTAGAATCTTTGTATCTTGTTATTTCAGCTTTGGTAACTCATATATATCTTGGAGTGTATGCATTTCTTCTGTGTTTTCCATCCTATGCAAGTAAAGGGTTTTCAAGTAGGCATCGATGATCTGAATTTCCACAGGATCTGTGGTGATTTCATCCTTTTCATTCCTCAGTGCATGAATTTGGGTCTTTCCTTTCCTTTTTTGATAAGGTTAGTGTGTTAGTTACTTTTCTTTTATTGCTGAGGCAAAATACCCAATGACCAAAATCATGGAAGGAAAGTTTTATTTGGCTTACAGTTTGTGGAGGTTTTAGTCTGTATTCAACTGGCTCCAAGGCTAGGTGGCATGGCACAGGGGCAATACGTCAAGTCAGCAGAAGATAGCAAAAGTAGCAAGAGCAAAAGGCAGGGGACTGGGAAGAGAGAAAGCCCCTTGTCCTCCCTCATTTTGTAAGTATGGTATGACCCTCTAGGCCAGGTGGAGCACTCACACCATTTCTTTGCCCTCCTCTTGCACAGGATGAGGATGACTCCCTACCAAGTCACTTCATTGAACTTTTAAACTTCTCAAGTTGACACAGTGTATCAGCCATGACAATCCACCCCTTGTGAATTTAACAACTAGACACATTTCTTTAAACAAGTTTCCAGATACAAAGACACGCTTATTCATATCATTTCACAGTTTGAACATTATAACACAGGTTTAACAATCCTTACGAACCAGCATTAAATCTATGAACTTTGTATTACATTAGAACCATATCATTCTTCCCCTGGTCCCCCAAAGTCTGATGCACATCTCTTTATGCAAAAGGCATTTAGTTCATCTACAAGAGTTACCAAATCCTGACAGTTTCAACATCGCTGAAAATTCCAAGTCCCGAGTCTCTTCCGAGATGTAAGGCAAACTTCTAGCGGCAAGCCCCTGTACAAATGAAACGTTAACCCCCTCCAACATTCAGTGGCACAAGATAAACATTTTCATTTCAAAAGTTACAAATGGGAATATCAGGGATTGGGACCACAGCAAGTCCAAAATTCAGCAGGGTAAACATTAAGTCCTGTGGTTCCATATTCACCATTTGAGGCAATGTGTGGTAAATTGTAAGCTTCAAAGTGCTTGTATTATTCCATCCCTATGGCACTTTTGGTGGTTACAGCTTTCAGGACTTTCTCTTGGACTATCTTTGCTCCCTCCTTGGAGCTTTCCTTAGATAGTCCACATTTCTGGCTTTTCCAAACTTCTGGGGTTTCTACTGCACCTTCATCTTCATCTTCACAGTTTCACACATTGCCCTCTCTGGGTTACACTGCCTGGTGGTGGAAACCTTCTTAACTGTGAAAATCTTGCATGCTGCATACACCTAAAACCAGCACCATGTGGATGATACCAAGGTGTGATCCTAGCTGGAGCTGTAGACAGGCTTTCTTCTCTCCTAACCATATGGGTTTCTGGGAACTCAGAATGCAATTCTGAGTAACAAATTCTCTATGCTGCCACCATTCTGGAACATGATGCTGTCTGGCTTTGTCCTCAAAGCAAAGTGTTTCACTTTTGCAGTTTTGAGGCTGCAAAGGTTTGAGTCTTGCTGCTTTTTGTGATGCCTTCTGGCCATCTTTTCAGCAAAGTCCTGAAAGCTGTAACCACCCAAAGTGCCATAGGGATGGAATAATACAAGCACTTTGAAGCTCACAATTTACCACACATTGCCTCAAATGGTGAACATGGAACCACAGGACTTAATGTTTACCCTGCTGAATTTTGGACTTGCTGTGGTCCCAATCCCTGATATTCCCATTTGTAACTTTTGAAATGAAAATGTTTATCTTGTGCCACTGAATGTTGGAGGGGGTTAACTTTTCATTTGTACAGGGGCTTGCCACTAGAAGTTTGCCTTACATCTTGGAAGAGACTCGGGGCTATGTAAAGTGTTTCACTTTTGCAGTTTTGAGGCTGCAGAGGCTTGAGTCTTGCTGTTTTTTGTGATGCCTTCTGGCCATCTTTTCTATTATCCTGTTCTTTATAAGCTCTATCTTTCCTCAGCTGTATCTTTGAAATCCTCAGCTTTATTGGAGCTTCTTTTGTGGCCAAACTCACCGGTTTTTAAATCATCCTGTTGTGCTCTGTGGTCTTGATTCCCAACACAAATCTGTCTAAAACCCCCCAATAATAGCCATTCCACTTCCTCCACATTAGACTCCCTTGAAATTTCTTCTGTCAGATTAATTAGTTCACCACCCTTAATGTTAGTCTCAGGCA
Organism: Dasyprocta punctata; assembly: GCA_004363535.1. Classification (NCBI taxonomy): domain Eukaryota; kingdom Metazoa; phylum Chordata; class Mammalia; order Rodentia; family Dasyproctidae; genus Dasyprocta; species Dasyprocta punctata. The sequence continues at coordinate 5,150 of RJWM01037537.1, read as the reverse complement.
AAGTCTCTGGTGTTGAGCAAAATTTAGACAAATATTTTGCGAAGCCATTAATATACATCATCTAGAGTCCAGCACCCAATGTAGTCCTTCCCATCAGAACTCTCCAAGGCCTGGCCTGTATTGGTGGATTTTCTATCAGCCTTCTAGTCTCCTGAGCTCTAATTAGAATCTCCCATACAGAACAGCCTAAGGCATTCCTGCTGTACTCTTTCAGGTGACATCTCAAAACTTTTTCAGATTCTTCACACAGGCCATCCCACAGGCTGTTGAACCACATGATTGGGTTTTGGTCATAGAAATGACCCCACTCTTGGTACCAAATTCTGTTTTAGTTACTTTTGTCTCATTGTGGTGACAAATTACCCAATATCCAAAATAAAGGAAGGAAAGGTTAGTTTAGTTCACAGTCTGTGGAGATTTTAGTTCATAGTCAGCCAGCTCCAAGACAAGGTGGCGTAGCACAGGGGCCACACTTTAAGGCAGCATAAGACAGCAAAAGGAGCAAGAGCAAAGTGGCTGGGGAAACAGGCTTCTTTTCCTCCCAAGTAAGCTGGGCACTACCCTCTAGAGTAGATGTAGCAGTCACACCTTACTGTGCCCTCCTCTTGCATAGGGTGAGGATGTTTACAATGTGAGTACCCTGGTCCCCTGCTGAGTTGCCTCATGAAAGTTTTAAACTTACAAAGTTGACAGAATGTGTCAACCTTTACAGTTGGCTAATGGTTTATCAGTTTTATTTACTCTTTCAAAGAACCAACTTTTAGTGCTTTGTATGGTTTTCTTTTCTTAAATTTTTTTATTTTAATGAGAATAAAACCAAGCAAAAGAAAACAGAATAAAGCCAATCAATACAAACCAGCATAAGTGACACAGGACTTCAAAACAATAGGAAATCAACAATGGTTAGCGTAATGCTTCTTGTTGTCTTCAAAGTAACTGCCCATACCTTCAGACATAGTAAAAAATCAAACAAAACAGAACAGAATAGAACCAATAAAAAGGAAACAATAAATGCAATAAAAGACTTCGGAACAAGATAATCGTAAATTATCTTGTTATCTTTTAAATGAGCTGCCCATGTCATTGGATATAGTAAAATCAAACAAAACATAACAGAATAAAACCCATCCCAACAAAACAATGAAAATGATACAGGACTTCAAAACAAGATAATAGGGAATTAACAATGGCTACCAACTTCAGAAGGAACTCCCCCATAGATGCTACATTTCTTACCGTTATCCACTATATAGATGATCAGACTACTGGCTTTAGACCTGCAAAGTCAGTGAAACACTAAACACTACAAGCACTAAATGGTATTTTACCTTAATAGCTATCATCACAGCCTGTGTTTCTCCCAATCAACCAGTCACTTATGGGGGGAAGGGGTTTGACTCTTCTTGTTTCCCAGCTCATGTGCTGGAATGGGCCAGCATCTGGCTGTCCGCCCAGTGACCCATGCATGTCTCCGATTTGCAGGGAGGGCTTGCTTCTTGTTGACTTCTCTGTATTGTTTTGTTAGTCTGCATTGCATTAATTTCTGCTCTGATCTTTACAATTTCCTCCTTCATATGAATTTTGGGCTTGTCCTGCTCTTCTTTCTTTAGAAGCTTGAGGTGCCACTTTAGGTTCGTTATTTTGGCTTCTTCTGTTTTCCTGATGTGAGAATTTACTACTATAAATTTTCCTCTTGGGACAGCTTTCATTGCTTCCCATAAGTTCTGGTATGTCGTATCTACATTCTTGTTTAGTTGTAGATACTGTTTAATTTCTTCCTTAATTTCAGATGTTACCCATTGGTTGTTTAGGAAGGTGTTATTTAATTTCCATATATTTATGAGTTTTTGCAGTCTCTTGCTATTCATTTCCAATTTCATTGTACTATGGTCAGATAATATGTGTGGGATAATTTGATTCCTTTGAATTTACTTAGGTATATTCTGTAGGCTAGTATATGATATATTTTAGAAAACATCCCATGTCCAGTTGAGAAAAATGTTTATTCTGCTGATGTTGGGTGGAGCACTCTGAAAACATCTACTAAGCTCATTTGTTCATAGGTTTGGTTCACTTGTAATATTTCTTTGCTGATTTTTTTTGTTTAGTTGATCTTTTTTTTATGTCAATGGGCTAGTAGTGGTCTCCTGTTATAATTGTATTATTGCTTATTTGATTTTTCATGTCCATTGATATTTACCTTATATTGTTGGATCCTCTGGTATGTGGTGCATATATGTTTATGATTATTATCTCTTCCTCTTGAATTTTTCCCTACCAAGTATGTAGTCACCTTCTTAATCTGTTTTGATTATTCTTGTTTGAAGTTCACAGTGTCTGTCAACAGAATAGCTACCCTTGCATTTTTCTGGATTCCTGTTGCATGGAAGATTGTTTTCCATCCTTTGACTTTCATTCTATGAATTTCTTTTTGAGTTAAATGTGATTCTTGTATACCATATATTGTTGGATCTTGTTTCTTGATCCATTCTGCTAGCATGTTTCTTTTGATTTGGTGAATTGAATCTATTTACACTGATGGTTATAACTGATATGTATTGGCTAGTCTTTATCATGATATTTTCCTGCTGTTGATTCACCGCTTTTTCCCTCTGCTTAATAGCTTTCTCTGTGTGGTTGTTTCTTTCTGTTGTTGTTCTTGGAATTGTGGTCCTTTTATTTTTACTCTCTGTCTAGAATATGTTTTAGCATTCGTTGTGGGTTGGTTTTGTGGTCTTGAATTTCTTCAGTTCTTTTTCATGGAAGTATCTTATTTCTCTATTAACTTAGAAAGATAGTTTTTAAGGGTACATCAGTCTGTGTTGGATGTTGTTTTCTTTCAGGGCTTGAAATACTTTACTCCAAGTTATTCTTGACTTGAGGGTTTGTGTTGAGAAGTCTGCCATGATTCTGATGGGCTTTCTTTAACAGGTGATGTTTCTTTTCTCTCACAGCTTTTAATATTCTGTTTTTGTGCTGAATTTCTGGAATCTTGATTATTATATGTCTTGGTATAGTTTTATTTTGGTTGTGGCTGTTTGGAGTTATGTATAATTCATTTATTTGTATGTGAAATTCTTTATCCATGCTTCAGAATTTTCTGCCATTATTTCTTAGAAGAGTTTTTTTTGATGGCATTTGTGCTGTATCCAGCTTTCTTATTGACCTCACTCAATGTTATGGTATTGTTTTTTGCTTCATCTTGTAACTTTTGGATTGATTTTTCATGGTCTCTTGCTATTTTTAAGATATCTTTTCTTGATCACTAGCTGCAATTCTGTCTTCAAGATCTGAAGTTCTATTGTCTCCTTCCTTCCATCTGTCGCATGTTCGTTCTTTCTTTCTTTCTTTCTTTCTTTCTTTCTTTCTTTCTTTCTTTCTTTCTTTCTTTTTTGGTACTGGGAATCAAACTCAGGCCCGTGTGCTTGCCAGGCAGGAGCTTATACCACTGAGCTATATCCCTGGCCCATCCATGTACTTTCAGTGGAATTTTTAATCTCTTCAATTTCTGTTTGAATCTGCTTCATGGATTGTATTTCTTTCCTATGTTAGGCATTTTTTGTTTCCATTATTTTTCGAAGCGCATCTATTATTTTATCTGTCTTCTCTAATATCTTTGATTTTGAGCATCATTTCTTTTTGTACCTGAGAGATTATTTGCTTTATAGCTTTTCCACTTGTATTTTCACTTCTGTTGCTATCATTTCAGAAAGTTTCAGTGTTTGACTTCCAATTTTGTCTATCTCCTTGAGTTCTAGGTTTGTCTTGGGTGGGCTGAGGATCTGGGGTTGAATTTTACTTCTGTAGCATATAATTTTCTATTTTATGTTTTTTATTTTGTTTTCTATGTTGATGCTTTCTGATTTCTTATGATAGATAGCTTTATCAGTAGTATTGAGGCTTCCTAGGAGATGTCTCTTTTTCAAGGATGTCCTCTAGATGTAGGTGGTTCTTTATTGCTATCCCAAGAACCTATTTTCTCAATTTGTAAAGGATGCAAAGTTACTATTTGTTTCAGCACCCAACCCTTTGTTACTGGGCTGTGGTAATGATTATGACCACATACAATCAAGGTGTTATCACAGAGGGCAGAAAAACTGATTATAGCATGCATGACATCTTGGCTAAAGTAGTACAATTAGTAATAACCATACTTTCAAGTATGGCTTAAGTACTGACAAACTATGGTAAGTATTAACCTGCTACCTCCAACCACAGAAGCAAACTCTGAAGTTATATAACAAAATGAAACATATACCATGTACTGGTATGCAGTGATTTCCCCTTCAAGGGAGTGATTTTATCCTTCTGCAGCAGGTGGAGGGGGGTTAAGATGCATAGGGGACACAATAAAGTGAATGAGGTAAAATATAGTAGAGTCAAGGTTGGAGGTGAAAAGGTGATCCCTTGAGTTTTGGGAAAGTGGAGTACACAGGAGTGAAAGAATGAAATAGAAAGTGAAGATGTAATCAGAAAGGGAAGAGACAATATTTACTCACTTGGAAGTTTAAATTGAAGAAATAGTTGAAGAAAGAGAGAATGAGTTGTTATGGTTTATACACTGTGTCAACTTGAGAAGTCTAGAAGCTTAATTAAGTAATTCAGCAGCTCTACATCCTGGGGTGTAGAGCACAAGCAGTTACCTGTTCATTGTGTCAGTTTGAGAAGGTCAGAAGTTTAACTGAGACTCAGCAGGGAGCGAGGGTTCTTACTTTTTAAATATCCTCATCCTGTGCAGAGGAAGGCAAGGAGATTTGTGAATGCTACACCCACCTTGGTGTGTGTGTGGGTGTCCTGTATACAATATAAGGGAGAAAAAGAGGCTTGCTCTTGCTCCCCTTTTTGGTTCTGGCTGCTTTTGCTCTGGCTGCTGTCTTGAAGTGTTGCCCCAGTGTCATGCCACCCTGCCTTGGAACCAGCTAATTATGGACTGAAACCTCCAAAAACTGTAAGATGAATAAACCTTTCCTTCCCTAATTCTGGGTGTCAGGTGTTTTGTCTCAGCAACGAGTGAAAAGTAACTAAGACAAGTATCAATAGAAGAAAATGAAAAAGAAAGGTAAGAAACCTAAGCAGTGAAAAAAATAAGGAAGAAAGAGGAGAACAACAACAACAACAACAAAAAAAAACTAAAAAAAAAAAAAGGAAAA
>RJWM01037536.1:0-17368 GCA_004363535.1 Dasyprocta punctata | reverse complement strand
GGGAGGAGAGCGCCTGGAGGCCTCTCGGCTAATTCTGCATCCTTTTCCAGGATGACGTTGTCTGGTCTTTGTTTGTTGATCCCTGCTCTGGTTTAAGATCCTTTTGTTGTTGTTCTTGTTGTTGTTGCTGTTTTTCAGCACAGGGGATCAAACTCACAAATCTCACTCCTGCCAGACAGGCGCTTATGCCACTGGGTGAAATTCCCAGCCCTAGTTTTTTGAGGCAGGTTCGCACTATGTAGCTCAGATTGGGCTTGCACTTGCATTGTAGCCAAAACTGGCCTGGGATTCACAATGCTCCTCTTACCTCCCCAGGTGCTGGGATTAAAGGCATGCACCACCACGCCCAGCTGAGGTTTATATTGTTTTATCACAAAATTTGAATTGATCAGTACCTTTTATTTTTCTGCATGTGATGCATTTCACACAGAGCTGTCAAATTTTGAAATGCTAACCCACTTTTTCTCTTTGTATATAAATGTGATTAATATTATTTCCATGTGTTCAAAATCACAATTTTTTTCTGCAATGTCAAATCTGCTCTGAGGGAATAAAACAACAGAATAATTATTGCCACTGCTACCTATAACATTAATAATTCAATTGTTACTTCATAATAATATATGTTTTCCTTATAATATCCATGTTTAGTATTTCAGTCATTGCCAGTGATCATAATTATTTTGAAGTCCTTGTGTATTACTTCCATAATCTCTATTGTGACTTAACTGCCACTGGTAATTGATTGTTCTTATAGCATGGGTGATATTTTCCTACCTTTTCAAAATACAACTACATAACTTTTTGGATGATAAATATTAGAATTATTTTACTGTTAAAAATCAGAATTTTTAATATTCTTTTGAACTGTTAAAGTTTGCTTTATGAGGCAGTTTATTTCCTTGAAAATTGTCTTACTTTTTTTGAGGTTTAGTGCTGGGATCCATATGACTGGGGCTTAGCTTCCTGTTTCCGTATTCATATGAAATAATGTCTTTTTCCTTCTGCTGTTGCCCTCGAAGTCTTAGTACATTAAAGAGTTTCTTCACTAGGGCTAACCATGTAGATTTGCAGTTATTTGGCATGCAGTGTCACGGTAGATTTTCTTCTCTCAAAGGTAGCTGTTAGTATGGCCTCATGGAGTCTCATTGTAATATGTGCATTTAGGGAATCATGCTCTTTCTCTGTTGATCCCTACGCTTGTTTCAGATTCCTTCTTTCCCCCTCAAATAGAAACTACAGTCTCTTTTTGAACAGTTAATTTTGAATTTGAAGTGTTGCTAAGGCTGCTGCCCTAGGGTTCTATGTTAGAAAGTAAGGTGTACAGAATTAAGAAAAAAATTCAGAGTTCCACTGCGCAACCTACCACCTTAAAGCCCTCAATGCAATGCCTCCCTCAGAATGGCTCTCTAATTTACTGACTGTATCTCCATTTGCACTGTCAGCTATTATCTAGCACTAAGGAAGTCTGCATGCTTTTACTCTGAATATTATTGTGTGAAAAAGGTTAATACTTTGCTTTTGTCATCCAGCAAAATTGTTAGGAGTAATTTCAAGTTTAGCAATTTCTCCAAAATTCTACAAGTGTTAGATTCTTTTTTTTGCAGTTGTCAGTTTGTAGTGACTATTTATCAAAGAGTAACCTCACAGTAAGCAGTTCATTAGCAAAAAATACCAAGAAAAATATTTGTAAACTTATGCATACCATATCATTATGAAAAAACTTTGAATTTACAAAATCTTACATGGTAGATACTTATTTTTAAATTTTTGCATCATATATGCATATGAAGTTACTTGTTATTTATTAGAAATGCATATGATATATCCTACAATGGACTGTTTTTTATGTGAAAATCAGTTACTGGACATCCTATAATTCATGTGGAAATCCTAATCTTAATAGATCCTGATAAGTAGGACAATGACAATGACAATGTTTAAGTTATTTCTAACATCTTTCTCATTTGGAATTTCCAAATATCAGTAACACTTTTCACAGTTCATTGGTTTAGGATTTACATTTAGTTAATAGCATTCAAAGTTCTTAAAACACCATGCTATAGAAACCCCAATTAACGAAGGCGGTAATGCCTTTTTTGTCCTGTATTTGAAGGAATCTTCTGACAGTTTCCACAGAAACTATGATCAGAAGCCCAAAGTAATGAGAGATCTTCAAAGAGAAAGACAATTTTTACTCACTTTTATTGTAAGATCAAAATTTTGTTTTCATATTATTCATATGTTCGCTTTGCATAGGAAGAATTTATGGGTTTTCTCCCTCTTACATTGTTCCCTAAGTAGGTATCATTTAATTCATTCAGATCATTATGCCAGATCTTCTGATTAATAAAAAACACCTTAAAATACCTAGTAATTACTTAAGAATTCAGCTTATTCCCCCTTGAGAAAATGTAATGCACATCTCAAGGGGAGAAACAGAACAACACAAATGATCTGTGTAGTTCTGTGGACACCTACATGTCTTAAAGAAATTCATTTACAATAAGACAAAAGTTAAAACTATGGCTTTCCAGCCCAATAAATACTCCACATGGATAGTCATTGTATTAAGACACTGAATTAAAATAACTGCACTGCAGTTATTTTATTAGACATATATGTCATACATTTTAGGCACAATCACTTAAATAATATTCCATATAAGCTGACAAAAAGTGAAATCTATTATCAGATGGCGTTGTTTGAAGGGCCTCCTTCATGACTGAAATACTTCTTAGAATTGAGAAAAATTAGGTACAATAAAACATACATATAATCTTAATCTTATTAAAGGATATTTCATTTGTGTTCACTGAATAATCCTTAAAAGATGGAGAAGCATTTTCAAAACCCAACAGTATTTTATCATTATGCTTTAAATTTTGGGTGTTTGCTTAAAAAATGAAAGTCATCTATTACCTTAATGTTTAATGCATTTCAGAAGTTTCCTAAATTTTCAATTTCTTTAAATGCTATCATATTTGTAAACCATGAAATGCTTTATCTATCATAGCTGATTTGATCATTATCAAAAGCTAATATGGAAGAAATGTTTGCATGATGTAAAAATATGGTTGAGCATATTTTTTAATATTTTAAGTGTTTATCCCTGTTCTCATGATTTAAACATATTCACATTAACATCCCAAAGCAAAACACTTGGAAAGCTTTTATCTATGAATACATTATTCATGTACCTAGGTTTCTACCTTATTATTTATTCATAATTTTAATACTTATATTCCTACACTAACACAACATTTGCACATAGTACTTCTTACTTTCTTTTTTAAGAATACTGCAGTACAGGTGTAACTACGTCAAGGAAAAGATAAATGAATTTCTCAAGGTAACACAGTTCATAAACAGCATCACCATATTTTTTCATCCCAGGATGGGTTAATGCCAGTAATGACTCTCTGTGGAAACTTATGTGGTCTAACTAAAATGACAGTAAATCTGACATAGGTAACCTCAATTTTGCCACTGGATTTATTTCTTCATTTCTGAAAATTTATGTTCTCAACAAAATACAGAGTATGGTAAACTGAGAGAGAGAAAGATTGAGAAGAGAGAATGGAAAAAATGCCCTATGATCAATATGATATATTGATTAGTTTAAAATATACTACATTTGAATTTGAAGCATAACTGGTTTGTAATGAAAACTTTAGAAAACTATATTGATGAACATTTAACATTATACAAACAACATAAAAAGTGATCTAGACCAATGGGTACCTGTAGCAAACCAAATTTTAAATTTTAATCTTAGACATGTGTGCAAATATTATATTATATACATATTTATAAAACTGATGCAGTATTCCATACATTATGTATAAATAAGCACTTCAGTGAAAATAAACACACTTTAATAAATATATTACTCATTTTTCAAACATCATATTGACTATTACATCTTCTTAAATGGTGTCACTTAAACAAGTCAAAGATATTTGTGCTCTGGGTCTCAGAGATAATTTATTGCAAGATTTCTCTACAGTGCCCCAAGGAGACCCCTGAAGACACATGGGTTTTAATGCATTTCAAGGCATAGAATGACATCATCTTTGAAATCAGTACCATCACTTCATAATCTTTGCCAATTCTTCAGTTTTATCATAACACACTTTTAGGTTAACTGCATAGTAAATAGCACAATTGATTTTAGATTGTTTGGCTATTAATTCCTTTTATATTCAACAGAAACTTAAAATAGATTTTCAAGTTAATTTTGCAACTTCCCTTCAATCACCACAGGTGTTCCTTGTGTGAATATCAGCTTACTATATTGCAGACTCTTTCAAAACACACTGAATATTTTAGAGTCAAAGTGTTTGTATATATAGCTTTACGATATTGCATCAAAACTATCACTTTAGACAAGGAGAGCAAGAGAAACACTAAAATCAAATTCCTAATATTTTAAACAAGGAGACTTACATTTACCAAAATGATTTTTTTGATCTAAGAATGACTCTATCAGTGTTTCTAGGTGACTTTAAAAAATAGCAGGTTATTTTGTTTCCACTCTAATCCTTTGCTCTATTGACCTCATCTTTCACAGATGGGAATGGCTGAAGGCAATTGTATTATTGTTACTGAGTTCATTCTTTTGGGACTGACAGATTATGCAGAACTGAAAGTCATCCTTTTTGTGTTGTTCCTAGCGATTTATATCCTGACTTTGGTGGGCAATGTGGGCATGAGCCTCTTAATTCAAATCACCCCAAAACTCAATACAACCATGTACTTTTTTCCTTAGTTGCCTCTCATTTGTAGACGCCTGCTATTCATCTGTCATTGCACCAAAATTGCTGATCAGCTTCTTGGTGGTGAGGGAAACCATCTTGCTCTCTGGCTGCATCATACAGCATCTGTTTATTTGGGATGTTCATTACCACAGAAGTATTCCTGCTTTCGATGATGGCTTATGACTGGTACGTGGCCGTTGCTAATGTGGCCATGTCTAAGAAAAAGTGTGTAGCACCTGTGACTGGGTCCCAAGTTGGTGGACTGATCAACTCACTGACACACACAGTCAGCTTGGGGAGACTGTCCTTCTGTGGGCCCAATGTCGTGGGTCACTTCTTCTGTGATATTCCTCCACTGCTAAAACTATCATGTTCTGATACCTCCATGAATGAGTTCTTGCTTTTATTGTTCTCTGGAGTCATTGCAATGGCCACATTTTTGGTTGTGATCATTTCCTATGTATTCATTGCCTTTACTATCCTGCAAATCTGCTCAGCCTCGAGCAGACAAAAAGCCTTCTCCACCTGTGCCTCTCACCTGACTGCTGTGACTGTGTTCTACAGTACCTTAAGCTTCAGTTACATTCAGCCCAGTTCTCAGTATTCTGTGGAACAGGAAGAGGTGGTTTCCATCTATACATTAGTCATTCCCATATTAAACTCACTAATTACAGCCTCAGGAACAGAGAGGTAAAAGATGCTGTGAAATGGGCCATAGACACGAAGCATTTCTTACATTAATGGCAAGTCGGTATTAATTCTGTAACATTCTGCCTGGCAGTCTTCAGCTGAAGCTAACAGTCACAAGAATTCAACGATGTTGGTTTCTTGTGTTTTTGTCCATCTTTGTGTTCTAAAGATTCATTGCTCACAAGAGAGTAGAAGAAGCAGGAAAGTTGAAGTAATCCAGTGCCTAATTTCATTTGAGCAAAATTAGCTTAAAATTCAACTCTCCTAAGATATTAAGTCATTAATATTCAGATCAACCTATCAATTTAAGAACTGCATATGTCTTTTACTCTCTGGATAACTGGGTAAATACACAAGTGTATGCATGCTTTTGGAGATGTAATAAATCAGGGTTTTACTATGAAATTTTAAAATTTGTTTTTTTGAAAGATTAAGCTGATTGTATAAATGATATTTGCTTTAATATTTAAAACATGATATTAATTTTTAAATATCAGCATATCGTTATATAAATAGAAGCATATAATTCCAATTATTCTATTGAAATATTGTACTTTATAGTAATTTATTTTTTCTTAAGAATTTTGTGTGTAAACAAAAACTGAGTTGTGTATAATATGCCTGTCATTTACAGTTTGCAATAATGTTCCCTTCCTGAGAGATTCACTTCAAAATGTAGGTTTATGAAGTAAATAATATCATTTTGGAGCAGGCAAAATTCAACTTCCTTCTTTTCCTTTTTTTTTTTTTTTTTTTTTTTTTTTTTTTTTTTTTTTTTTTTTTTTTTTTTTTTTTTTTTTTTTTTTTGCAGAACCAGGCATCAAACTCACAACCTCGAGCCTCACAGACAGGTGTTTAAACCACTGAGCCAAACTCCCGGCCCTAGTCTTTTGAGGCAGGGTCGCACTATGTAGCTCAGGCCAGCTTTGTACTGACGTTGTAGCCCAAGTTAGCCTGGAACTCACAAGACTCCTCCTACCTCAGCCTCCAGAGTGCTGGGATTAAAGGCATGCGCCACCACGCCCGGCTTCTTTTCCGTTTCTATCTTTAAGAATCTCTTTCATAGTCTTTCTGAATTAAAAATAATCAGCAACCTTCAAACCATTTGATAGATTTAATGTCACCCTACAGGTTTATTGTATAATCATGAATTACTTAATGGGATAATTTCATAAAGGCCTATTAATTTTAGAAATGCTTATGCTTTTCCCAAAAGTGATATGAGAAATGTTGTAATAAATTCTACAAGTTAAATTATAATATCTACTCATCTCTATATTTTAATTCTTCTACTAACAACAGGTTAGCACTCTGGAGTCTGAGGCCGGAGGATCTCTGCAAGTTAGAGGCCAGCATGGGCTATGGAGCAAGATGCTGAATCAAAGTGAAGAAAAAAATCATAGTTGATAAACTAAGGTGTTTAAAACTAATGAAAAAGTTTGAATATTTAAGCAATATTTCATTTACTAGATTATTTATACTTGGCTACATAGACATAGTCAATGTGCAAAAGAGAATATCAGCATTTTAAAGAAGAAAACCTATTGCATACTTTCCTATGAAGAAGAACAACAAAAAGCTTTTGCAAAAATAACTGCATTGCATACATTTTGAAGTATATAGAACATCCAAGGAAGTTGTTTTAGAGTAAGCATAATGTTCATTCAAATTCTACACATTATCTCCAAATATAGTAGTGATCTTCAACCACTGCAAGGTAATAGTTCATAGAAACAATACACCCAATGTAAGTAAAACTCTGATTTTGCTAGGGATATAGCTGAGCTGCACAGCACCTGCCTGGCAAACACAAGGTAGTGAGTTTAATTCCCAGTACCAAAAAGGACAGCATAACAGAAACTGATTTTTAAGAGAAAAAATTTTATTTATGCATATATGTCCATGTAACTTCCTACACAGCATTAATAATAATAATAATAATTATAATGATAATACTGCTAAAAGAAAATCAATTAGCTCCCGGCTCTTTTTAAATAATCTTGATTCTATTTCTGTTTTTGGCATGAAATGGTTTACATTTTCTTCTCTCCATTAAGAGAAATGTTGTTAAAAGATACACAAAAGAAAGAAACAGTACCAAATAATCTCATAAATATAATTAAATGAGTATCTGTTATTGAAAATTCCTATTTTAATTTGCTCCATAGAAGTGCTGGTTTAGTGAAACAAAAATACATATAAAGGTAGCTATATTTAGTAACCAAATACTATAGCAGATCAGTATTTGCACGTGTATAATAAATGTGTAAAGAATTACATTTTAACAAGTCTTGCTTTGCAGCTAATAGATTTGAGTCTTTTCAACATGATGTAAAATGCAGGAAATACAAATTAAAAAGTAAAAATTTAGAAAAATGGGTAAGAATTCCATTTAACTAAAATTTATCTTATTCAAAGAATTGTTAAAGTTTAAATTAATCACAAAGCTAAGCAAAAAAGAAAAGGAGTTGTCAAAAACGAATTATGGTGATACTAAAAGAATTAAAACTTCAGGGCTGGGAGTTTGGCTCAGTGGCATAAGCACCTGTCTGGCAGGTGTGAGGCTGTGAGTTCGATCCCCGGTGCCACCAAAAAAAAAAAAGAAAAAAAAAAGAAAAAAAAAAGAATTAAAACTTCAATAATCATTAAGTTCATCCAATGGTTTCTTTCTTTCATTGATTTGTAGGACTTTAAAGATATTCTTGACTCATGATCTTCATTGGTTATAAGTGCTATAAATTCAGAATGTGAGCAGTTTGCTGATTGCATATATTGCAAATATGTCTTTCTATGTTATGGTTTACCTTGTCATTTAACTCTTTATTTCTTACATTAAGAACAAAAGTTCTTAATATCAGCATAGTTAAATTGTTATTTGTTTACAGATAGACAACCACATGCACGACACCACTTACTGAAAATACCAGTGTTTCTCTGCCATACATTAACTCCTCATCATCCATGTTTATAGCAGCATAGTGTGGAATAATTAAATCTTGGAAACAACCCAGATGCTCATCAACTGGAGAATGGATGAAGAATATATGTTTTTCTTTGGGGGGGTGGTAAAATGGAGTGCTATTCTGCCAGAATAAATTTGAGGCATTTGTAGGTAAACGAATGTACCTTGAGACCATATTCTGAAGTGAAATAAATCGGACTCACATATGTGAACATCACATTCTCTGCTTGGGGTGAGAAACTGAAAGAGTAAACAAGGACCAAAATGTACAATAGATATTGTGAAATGGGAAGAAATTATTCAAAAGCAAACAAGAGGTATGGTAGGGGAGGAGGAAAAGAAGGAAGGATAAAAAAACAATTAAAAAGCATAAAATTGAAACAAAGGTTTGTAAATAAGAAGGGGAAGATGGGCTAAAGGGGAGAGAGGGAATTGGGAAAAAAAGAGGAATGAAAATATATGCACAGGTGCAAATTCCCTATGATGAATATGCTCCTTATGTGTACCTAAAATGTGCCAATAAATGTAATTTAAAAAGAATGAATATATATTCATACACACAAGAAACAGCCTGGTGCAGCTCAATGTATTCCATATCATAAATCAACTTTGGACTCCTGCATCAATATTACTGTGCATTCAATTGTCCACCTAACAAGGTTTGTTATTTTGAAGAGCTATTAATTCTCATTGGTCTTCTTTTCAGCAAAATTTAACTACTCTTGATCCAGTATGTTTTCATCCAGTTTGTATTACCTCTGCTCTCTATCTTTTTGAAAGATTGCCCTGGCTAACTCGCTAGTGTGGCTGAAATAGACCTGACCTCTCCCTTAAATGGAAGGCTTGGTTCTCTAACCCTACAGCACCAAAAATATCTTATGGGAAGAAAATTCCACACACTTAATTCTAGCAGATTTTAAATTTGTCATGGCAATGTGAATCATCAAAGCTTTTCAGGTATTTTTTTCCTCCAACAAGACTCTCCCTACCCAATTTTCAAGCTTAATCCCATGATTTGTAACAGAATACATCCCTAGGGAAAAGTAATAAAATTTTTTTCATTGTTTAAAGACTGTAGGTCCATTTGAAATTTAGTTCACATTAAAAATGTTTTCAGAGACTATTGATGGTTTAAAATTAGATTTTTAAAACTTATGTAGCATTTTGTTGTTTGCAGCTAAACATTGCCCTACTGTACTAGGAGTTCTGATAAAAAATTGTGGATATTTACACTTTAAAAATGCATTATAGTAAAAAGAAATTGCCACTATTCTTCCTCAAAATACCTCCTGTTGCTTTGAGCATAACTATTCCATAGTTCTTGTTACTTTCTGAAGCAGTTCTGGTAGTCCTCTTCCTTCAGTGTCTAAGTTGTGCTGTTGATAGTGCTTGATATCAATTGTTTTAAAAACACTTTATTTTTATGGCCCTTTTGGCTCTGGGGAAGAGTGAGAAGTCCCAAGATTTCAGATACATTGAATAAGATAGATAAGAACACACCATGTGTGAAGTTTTTACATTCCTCACTTTCTGTCAGATGGCAATTGACTGCTGAATTTTTATCAGCCCTTGTAAAGAAACTCATGAAAATACTCCCAGAACTGCTTCAGACAATGGCAAGAAAATAGGTTAAGTATGTTTGAGTCAAGGTGAAGTATTTTGAGTGGGATTAAAAGTAATGTGCCTTTAACTGCAATATATTTTTATTTAATATTTACCATGTATTTCTTTCATGTCTTGTATATGGCATACACACACAAGCACACACCTACACACATACAGACACACACAAACATGGTTACAGTGGGTACAACAGCTGTAGTTTGGAACGCAAATGTTCCCTGAAAGTCACAGAGCGAGGACACTGGGAGATCGAGGAACTTCAGAAGGTATTGCTGTCTTGGGGAAAATCCTTAGATCCTTGTGCTCACATCTTAGATCATGCCACTTCCTCACACTGAGCAAGTTGTTCTGCCGCATACTTCTCACCACTGTCACCTGATACCACCAGAGGTCTAAAGCCAGGGGACTGCCTGATCCAGGACTGGACTCTCCAATACCATGAGCCAAAGTAGATATTTGTAAGTTGGGTCTTTCATTCAGCTGACTAACACAAATTAAGCATCTGTGAAAGAATAATTTCTTAGACAGCATTATGCAATATTTTGTATTACAATGTCATTAACCAAAGATTTCTTTTTGGTTGAAAAGTTTAGGAAGATGCAAGAAAATGCATTAGAGCTCATACCATCTCTTCCAGAAAAACACATTTCTTCCACTCTTTGTAATTATCATTCTTAACAGGTTGTTTTTTAAGAATTTCTGTTTATTATTTGTTTTCAGCAAGATGATTGCATTGTGCTTTGGGGTTATTTTTTTTTTCTATGTATGCTGCTTCAGGAGGTGATTTACCTTCCAATATCTTCCATATTATAATGGTTTCAAAAATAAATTTGGAAAAATATTACCCAATATTTTTCAAATATTTTTGTTTCATATAGTCTCTCCTTTCCACTTAGATTTGAATCTACTATTGTTTTATAGATCATTGTAGAATAATTTCATTTCTTTTTCAATATTTAGTGTTTTCACTGGCTTCATGTTGAGTCTTCACGCATATGGCATGTACAATTTAGCCATGTTTAGTTTTTCAGTAGTGTATAATCTGATATTCTCATTCCCTGATATTTGCCTTTATCAATTATTGTACTCTGCATGTAGAAGCCCCATTTAGTTATTCTTCAATAATTCCCTTTTGTGCAAAAGTAAATTATTCTAATAAATACTACAGCATATTGGAAATATGAATAATCTTCATTCTAATGTCTTTGCCTGCTAATCTGGCATCACTGATAATTCAGGATTTATATCAATTAACTCCAGGTTAGAGTTATGTGCTCTTGTTCTTTCTGATATATAGTGTATATAATGATTTGATGCTGAATATTGTGAAATTTTTATCAGTGAGTTGGTAATTTTTTTAAAAAATTAAGTTTATTAGTACAATTTAGACACACATAATTATCACATTCATCATTGGGAACTCGTACTTGTACATGATATATCTTAGTTCCTCTTGTTTCCCCCATTCCTCTCCCTCCGCTTCAACTTTCCTTCCTCTCCTTATTTACAAACGTTTGTTTCCATTTTATCCTTTTATTCTCATTTTTCTCTTTTCCCTTCCTTCCCTCATCCCCAGTCCCCCTTTCTTTTTGAATAATTTCTTCCTGTTTCACATTATTTAAATACATTTTAGTTCTTTTTACACTTTAAGTTTCTCACATCAGAGAGACAATGTGATATTTATACATGTGTCTGACTTATTTCATTTACAAGTATGGTCTCAAGGTCCATTAATTTAATTAAATTGTTTATAAATGATCCATTGACTCTTTTTCAGTCATATTTTTAAACCAGATACAAAGGAAAAACCTTATGAGCCTACTCTTATCTGTGATATAATTTATCCTTTCTGCTCTTAGAGATTTTTTATCAAATTTTTAAATGTACGATTTTAATATCTTTGAAAACTTCTTTTATTCTGATTTTAATTTTGGATGGCTAATGTTCCTATTCCTATGCTTTAAAGCAAATGTTGTAAACCTAATAAACATATTTAGAACTTGCTGATTGAAGTAGAAGATACATTTTTCTCAAGCTCCAGTAAGTATTCTCCAGCTTATGTCGTATGCTAGAACACAAAACAAGTTTTAACAAATTTAAGAAAATGAAGCCAATAGATTAGTGTGTGTTTCATGTCTAAAACATTAGTACTCTCAGGCTGATGCAGAAAAATCACAAGTTGATCGCTAGCATGGACAATTTTGCAATTTAGCAAGATCTTGTCTTAAAGTAAAAAATTACTAGATAAATGTACAAAAAGTAGAATTTGAGCTGGAGTTCAGTGCGGAAGTCCAGAGTTCAATCCCCAGTAATGAAAAAAAAAAATAAAGTGAATAAAATTTGCATTGAGTTTTTGAAAAAAATAAAACAAAACCGATTGAAAAATCTAAGGAAAAGAAATACTTAAATAAAAAATCATAAGTAAAAGTGTAGACATTATAATGGATACTTAAATTAAAAGAATTATAAAGAATGACTCTAAACAATTATAAGACAGTAACATTTGAATAACCAAGAGAGTATGGATGAATTCTTATAAATATAACATCTACAATGATGAAATCACACATAATTAGAACTAGAACTCTTCAAATGAAGAGTTTAAAATAAAAAATTGAAACCTAGCAGAAAAATGTCCAGGAATAGATAAACATATAACCAAGAACATTACCAATTCTTCTTAAAAATTTCCAAAAAATGCAAGCAGAGAGAACATATAATATAGAGAATATGTCATCCAGAAATTGTCACTTAAGTAGCAGCAAACCAAATTCATTCTTCTCTCTCTCTCTTCATACTTATATACACACCTTTGGCCTCTACAATTACAAGAGGTGCTCAAAGTGGTGGTCATTAGTTTCCCGACATTTATTAGTAAGTACAGCGAACAGCTTAAATATGTATATATCTCAAAAAAGAAACCAAGTATTGGGGAGGATATGGATTATAGAAAACTCTCTACCCTGATAGCAGGAATGTAAAGTGATACAATCATCATTAGGGATAACTCTATAGAGATCACTAAATTCACTAGAAATTAAAACATTATGTGACACAGTAAGCCCTTCTCTGGGTATATTCCCTCAAAAAGTGAACTCATCATCTTGTAAAGATATTTTCAGACTTATGTTTATTGCAGTGCTACTCACAATATCCAAAATCTCAGAACATCATGTCTCTCAGTAGATGAATGAATAAATTGTGCTATATATTACATTATTTATTGATGCAAAGTAATAATTATTTCACAATATAAAATGAAATATTCAGCACTAGTACAGATGCTATCTGTGATAATACAAAAAAACTAGAAAATGCTACACTGAGTGAAATAAAATGCAGGAAGAAAATATGGCATGACTCATATAATTCACATTTATGTGGAATAAAAGACAACTAATCTGTGAATAGATGGAAGCACAGCACAGCATGCTGATTGTCAGAGGTAGGACAGAGGGAGCGGAGTGATATGGGCCAAATGGTACACAGTGGCACTGAGGTAGAACAGAGGCTACAGACATGAATTACTGTGCACAGGGGAAAACTGTAGATAATAATATAGAATTTTATGCTAGAAACATGTATGAGGTTATATTTCAGACACTCTTGCCACAGAAAAGAGAGAATGGAGAAAAATGCAAATAAAAAAGGAAAAGAGATGTGAAAAGTGACTATATTAGATTATGAATGTCTTAATTTGCTTAAATAGATTAATCACCTCATAATGTATCAATAGTCTCAGAACATCATTTTGAGGATCTTGAATACATACAACATGAAGCAATGGCATTTTTCTGTATCATAGTTTATTATTATTTATTAGACATAAAGCTTTCATTGGTTCTTGAAGACCCTGTGGAAGGCATTTTTCACCTCTTTGTTCCTGAAGCTGTAGATGAAGGGGTTCAGCATTGGGATCACTAAAGTGTAAAACACAGAGGCAATTTTATCAGTCTCAAAGGAATGAGAGGATTCAGGCCGCAAATACATAAAGAAGAGAGACCCATAGAAGACCACCACCACTGTCAGATGGGAACCACAAGTAGAGAAAGCTTTCTTCCTTCCCTCTGCTGAATTCATCCGATACACTGCTAAGAGAATCAGCATATAGGATAAAAGGATAACCAGAAGGGAGGAGATCAAGTTAAATGTTGAAAAGAATATAATCAACAACTGGATTTCCTGTGCATTTGAGCAGAGCATAGGTAACAAAGGGACATCATCACAATAGAAATGATTGATGATGGTAGAGCCACAAAAGTCTAGTGTAAAAATCTTACTAGTGAACATCAGAGACTGAAAGGTACCAAAAAGGTAGGAAGTGCCCACCAGCAGATGATAACGTGCCTGGGACATGATGGCATTGTAGAGCAGAGGGTGACAGATGGCCACATAGCGATCATAGGCCATGGCTGACAAGATAAAGAATTCGCTGATAAGAAATGTAAGGAAGAAGCCCAATTGTGTGGCACATGCATGATAGGAAATGATGTTTTGATCTGCAACAAAATTAACCAGCATCTTGGGACAAATGGCAGTGGAATTCCCAAGATCCATGAAAGCAAGATGTCTGATAAAAAAATACATAGGTGTGCGCAGACGGGAGTCCAGCTTGGTCAGAATGATCATGCCCAGGTTACCCACCACTGTGATTCCGTAGATGTAGAGAAAGACACAGAAAAGAGGGAGCTGCAGCTCTGGCTGACTTGTGAGTCCCAGCAGGATGAAGTCAGGCAGTGCTGTTAGGTTCTGCTGGCTCAGCAACCCTGATACATTTTCTGCAGAGAAACGAAGCAGAGGTATTCTTATAAACTTATTTAATTGCTATCTAAAAGTGTATATTATAACTGAGTGAAATATTTTCTTCGTAATAGGGTATTGAAAAATTATCCCCACTTTTGATTTTCAAAATTAAATAATCAAAAATATACTTTGTTTCTCAAAAATAAATATCCTTATGGCTAGCATACTCCTGCACATCATAAAGCAAATTCTAAATATTAGTGTCTGAAATATTCACAAACTCTAAATATTAGTGTCTGAAATATTCACAAACTATCCATTTATCACTGAACTATATGACTATTAATACAGAGCTATTAGACAATTTCATCTTCATTAGATTATCAGTTTTTCTCTAGTGCACTCAAAATTGTCTGTGATTCCTTGAGGAATTTGGATATTCTTAAAAGATGCAGGCAGAGATAACATGAATCTAAGAAATCATTGGTTTTACACTAATTTATTTGCACTTTATTTATTTCCAATTCCTGAGAAATCTAAATACATTCCAAGAAGGTAAAGTATCTTCATGAGAGTTCTAAGTATAATACATATTAACCATGGTCAATAAATTCTGCTTTCTTCTTCTTGGTAGTTTCAAATCCACCACACTTCAACTAAACAGGTGCATATTGGTGCATCGATACTCATGTATGGGGTCCAACAAAGGGTAAGAGAACTGGATAATCCTTGATTGGATTTTAATCCACATATTTATATAGTTAAGAGTCAGTGGCATTTATCAGAAATCTACTTCTATACAGTATGCTGAACTGTGTCTGAAATTGCATAAATAAAAGCACTGTGTTTGAAAGTTTTATGTTTTTATCATTAACTGAGGTTTTAAAATTATTTTACCATTCTTTATAAATATCCACACTTACATCTCAATTTGAACATATACTTTTATTTGGTTTCATTTCTTTTCATTTTTTAAAGAAAAAATTTCTCAACATAAGCTTCATGGGCACAAAGACCTGGTGTTTGGATCTCTCTTTGCTGGAAAATATGGATATTCATAGATTTTGATTATTTATTCTTATTCACTTTTCTCTCAGCATACCGTGGTAGAGATGATTAGATTCATAAGGATTTTAAATTATTTATTTGAGCATTTATTAAATCGTACCTTTCTGTCAATTTATTTCTATATTAGTACTATGGAGTATTTATAGACTACAGTACCATGATTCCAGAATGTTCAGTGATAAACACTGCGTCCTGATGAAATCAGTTCACGTGGCACTCGATTAGCTGAATGAAGCCAGTGTTTGCTTGCATAGCTACCGAGGAGAAGCCCCCGGGCATCCACCACAGAGTGCAGGTCTGCAGTCTAAAGTCTGTTGAGCCACTTTGTACAGTAGACAGCAATTTCGGGGCATTGATTATTTTTGTGCTTGTACTCATTTTGCCTTTCTCATCCAGGGAATGGGGGCAGGAGAAGAGAGCAGAGCTGATGACCACTGATCCAATTCCACCCCTTTTTCCTATGTGAAGCTACCTGATGCTTCTCCACTGAATCCAACTCTCCCTTTCTTGTTTTACTTTTTTTTTTCTTTTTTTCCTTTTTAAATTTTACGGTAAAGAGAAAAAAGAAAAAAAAAAACCGGCAAATCAACGAGCAAACAAACCTAAAAAACAACAAAAGCAAAATGACAAAAAAAACCTCAGCTATATATAGATTTTCAAAACAAGATAATAGGAATTTAACAATAGTTATGATATTGCACACTTCTATCTGAAAGTAATTGCTCAGGTTACTAGACACAGGAAAAAGCAAAGCAGTAAAATAGAACAACACATTGCATTTCAAAAACGAGACAGGAGGAAATCCTCCACAGCTGCCACAATGAACACTGACAGCCTCCAAGTAGACTCCCAGACCAGCAGTCCCAGGTCTGCAACATCAACCAAACCAAAATGATACAAGCATCAAGCTACTCCTTTCACCTCAGTTGCCATCATCTCACCCTGAGTCCTCTGAATCAGACAGCTGCTTAACACCTTGGGGGAGGAGGAGTTGATGCTTTTCTGGTTTTCCAGCCCATTCACCAGCTGGCTCACAGGAAGTTGAGGTTTGTCTTCGTGCAAATTCTCTTACCTTTCTTCATGACCAAGTCTGCTTCGTAGGAAGGCATGGTTCTGCTTCCTGCTGAGTCTCTTTCAAATCTCTCTTTCTGGCTCATTCTTCTCTCACAAATTATGCCCTTTTGAAAAATTCAGTTTAAATTTGCAGTTCATGACCTTCTAGCATTTTAATATTCAACTGAAAATGCACTAAGCTAAACAAAGGGATTCGGAATTCTAGTGCCAACTTCATACTTTAAAGACTTCAAAGCTTTACTAGAATGTTTTTTTAGTGTTTATTAAGTCTGTCTTGTCTTTTTGTTGTCAATTATTCTCTCTTCAGGACAACATTCAGATACTTCTGTTCTCTCCATTCTTCTAATCTTTTGACAACTATGATTTTTCTTTGCTTCCCTGAGTTATATTTTAACAAATGTATATATTTAAGCCATAAAATACAATGATATACATGTACATTATGAAA
>RJWM01037535.1:0-17370 GCA_004363535.1 Dasyprocta punctata | reverse complement strand
GGATGGGGCTGGACGGGGCTGGATGGGGCTGGATGGGGCTGGATAGGGCTGGATGGCAGGAGTTCTTGCCGGGGCCAGGTGAACAGGATCGTGGAGGGCAGGGAACTGGGGAGCTGCCGTGGCAGTCCTGGGCTGGGTGAGCAGGGCTGGTCCATGGGCATTTAAAGAGGGCCCTCCCTTCCCGGTTTCCTCCCGGGAGACAGGAGGATGGAGGACAGCTTCCAGCAGGGTTGCTTCCTTCCCTGTCACACCCACCCTTCCTTAGAGAGGTCACCATGGGAAGGCACCTTTTGTCCACTGGCCCTGCTGCCTGCTGCCTTGATAGATCCCTGGGGTGCTGGGGCAGCCTGGGAGCACTTGGAATCTACCAGTTGCCTCTGATGGCAGATGTGGTGGGTCTGGGGTCCTCCTCTTCCTTCTAGGGACAGGACTGCTCCCATGGACCAAGCCCATCACTAGGGTGGGGCTCAGATCCAGCAGCCAGCCGTGGGGACCTGAGGGCTGGAAGTAGGTGACGCAGGAGCAGAGGAAGCCAGGAGGAGCGGGTGGGGGTGGGAGCAGGAGCATGTGGCAGCGCCCTGGGGAGACCCCAGCTGGGGCTGGACCAGAGCAGGAGGTAGGTGACACAGCCAGTGCGGGACCGCCTGTCTGCACAGCCACTGCCACCGTCTCCGTCTGCAGGTGTCACCCAGCACCTGGCCGGCATTGAGGAACTTCTAAAGGCAGCAGCTCTAAAAGGCTGTGTCCCTGCATGAGGAGGGTTGGTCTCTGCTGCCAGCGGGGGATGAGCCACTGCCTGTTGTTCTGGGCGTGCCTTAAATGAAGACCCTGTGTAGACATGTTTAACAGTGATTTATTCATAACCTTGCAAACCTGAAGTGTTTGCTGGAGGATAACTAAAAATGCAAACAATGGAAAGGGGCATAAAACTCATCTAAATTAATTGATGCCAAATTAAAGGAGCCCAGAGAGGGCTTGGCATAAGGCCTGGCTTAAAAAAAAAAAACCTAAAATTTACTCAGAAATTGCCATTGTTTTACATGGCTTGGCTTTTCTCAATCTAAAAGCTCCTGATGTGGATGAAGAATAACAGGAAATAGGTGACCAAAGCATATTTTTTGATTCATTGTGTTTGTTAACAGCTTTCTCATTTCTGGGACATAAAACCTGATAGCCACAATTTAAATTTGGCTCATGGTTCCAGGAGATTCAGTCCATGGTCCGCTGGCTTCAAGACAGAAACCGAAGGGTGGAAGGGCATGGGGGAGCAAAGCTGCTTGGTTCACAGTGGCCTGGAAGTCGAGCAGGGAAAGACGTCCAGAGAACAGGGAGGGGCCACACCCAGTACCCACGGTCACGCCTCCATGACCACCCAGGCACCAGCAGTATGTTCTACTAACCCACCAGTCATGCCAGTACTAGCAGCCACAGTTTTTAACTCTGCAGATATTCATAAAATTAATAAAGTTGAGATATAGATAGTGACAGACCAGTAGCAAGGATAGAACACTTTCCCCTGTGCTAGTGTTACCATGCATTCTTTTGCTGAAGTTTCTGCGATGCCTCTAAACTGAAAAGTGGTAGATAGAGAAAGTGTGTTTGCTAATTTATGTCCTAAATAAGGGACTTTACAAATTTAAATAACAGGATGAATTGCAAAGCTAGAAAAACAATGATAATGAGTTAGCAGTTTGTAGGAACGCAGTGCAAATAATCACCAAACGCATAAATCATTGTTCAGAATCCACACCTGGGCAGGGGAATCCCCAGTGAAGTAACAGCAGGGTTTATTTACTTCCCAGCAAACTGGCAAGCATTTGAGGCAGCAAAGTACTCTGCACTGGAAGGTAGGACTGTGGAGAAAATGGCATACATACATTGTTGCCAGATACAATGAGGTTGGGACTTAGTTTTTAGAGTTAATCAGCAAATTCCTACTTCAATTAAATATTCGATGGCTTGTCATAAAGCAACTGAGACTATCCCCTGCAAACACGAGTACACTAAAAGCCCCAAGCAATGTTCATATAGCCTCATTCATTGGACCAAAGGGCAGCGTGGGCGGGGAGGGGCCACCCAGCAGGGTGGTATTATTGTTTAGCCCTAAGGGTGCATTTAACCTGGGGCAGTTAATTGAATAGGGAGTTTTATTAGTTAACTTTCCTGTTACTGGACACACAGCCCAACACCCACAGTTTACAGGGCAAGTTTATTTAGCTCATGTTTTCAGAGGATTCAGTCCATGGTCACCTGGCTCTGAGGCAGGAACATCATGGTGGAGGCCGTGGTGGAGCAAAGCTACTTAGCTCATGTCAGGCAAGAAGCCAAGTAGGGGAGCTGCAGCGGCGAGGAAGGGCCAGGGACTGGACCCAGACCCAGGGCCATGGCTCCTTGGCCTCCCGGACACACCCAGCAGTGGGCTTTACTAATCTCCAGGGGACTCCATGCAATCATGTTGACATGGTCAAGCTTAAACATCACTGCAGTCTGCACAGTGCCAGTGAGTAAATAAGATGGAGACTCATATGGAAAAAATGGGCTCATTTATAAAGAAAATATTGACTGAAAAGCTTAATATGAATGTTACATAGAGGTATGCACCGAATACATGGGGGTTGATTGTTCGTAAGCAGCACCATGCTGGGTCCCTAGGACGTGGTGACCGTTTCCCAGGGGAGCTGGGTGTCTGTGTGGTGGGTGAGGCGATGGTGACTGCTGGCAGTTGTAGGGTTAGAGGGAAGAAGAGAGTACACGAGGAAAGGTCAGCACAAGCAGTATGAGTCCACTGGTATAAAACTGTCTCTGTATATACGTGAGACCACCCAGGGTTTGGGGGGTTAAGCATATGACTGTGACAGCCTATGAAAAGAAAACAGACTCCACAATTACAGTATGACTGAATTTTGTTTTAAAAAAAGCCAGAAACAAAACCCCGGTGCATGCATATATTTGGGGAGGCACTGTATCCCGAGTTTGATTCATAAGGATTATTTATGACTCAGCATCCTAATCCTTCCTCAGGAAATTATTTAGCACAACACTTTCTCAGAGTGCCAACAAGCAAGCAGAGGAGAGCAACACCAGAGAATTATTAAGTAAAAACCGAAATCCCATTATAAGGAGCACATCTGTACAGATTTTGTGGGTGGGGTCTGGATTCCCGGACGAAGATTACTGTGTTCTGTGTCTTCTGCCCAGGTGCTCCCACGTCCCCCTTAGTGATTCTGTCCCTTCGTGATATGCATGTATTTCTGCTCACCCACACTAAGCTTACCCAAGTGTAAATTCTTGCAGATTTATGCTTGCTTTTGGAGTGTGGGGCTGAGGACGGTCTGCAGGGAAGAATCATGATTTTTGGGTGGGACAGATGACTGCAGCACAAATCACTTTTGAGATTCACAAGTCATAACTCCAGCCAAGTTTAAACAGTCATATCTGTTATTTACAAAATAACCATGAATTACCTCTTGAAGTTTTCACAGACATTCTCAATCATACCACTTCTTCAATTTGTAGGCTGTTTTTGCAATGAAATATTGAAACAGTGTGCAGGAAAGATAGGTTAAGGGAGCAAGTTAAGATGTTTCCTTCCTGAATTCACTTACGCAGAGAGGGGTTGAGCCCCTCTATGTGAGATGCGTGATGGTAACACAGGAAACACACTTGGAATGTGAGGTGTTCTCCCAATGAGGTCCTGCAGGTGCAGGGCGAACACAAGGCAATCAGATGTCCTGTGGCCAGGTTTAGAGGGAGGAAACCGTCTTCCTGTGTTGAGAGCAATGGAAGCATTGAAGCCAGCTGGGGAATTCTTCACCCCTTTGCTGCTATAGGGGCACTACGACCACTGCCCTGGCCTTGTCCTCTCGGCACAGGTCTAAGACTGGCATTAAGCAGGCTCCTGGGCCTCCTCAGCAGCCTTCATGCGCATGTCAATCACACATGTCCTCACTCTGCTCTTGGCACCTGAGGCCCAACCGTGGTCCTCTTCCGGGAGACTCTGACACCCAAAACACCTGGGTTCCGGTTTCCTGTCCTCAGCCTTGTCTGCAGCTGACTTCCGTCCTCCAGCGGTGTGCACACTGCACGTGGTGTCCAGCTCGTCCTGGCTGCGTTCTTCTCCTCTGGACCCGTGGGGTCCCTGTCATGGCCAACCCCTGCCTCCTCCCTCCTGTGAGCCCTAGCAGCCTCCCGTTCCACAGTCATACCGCCATCTCCTTGTTCTTTCTGTCTGGGACCTGCTGGCAGGCGACACCACTGTCTTCCGTCTTTCCTGTTCTAATTGTCTGTCCTCCTCAGCCTCCCTGCCGTTGCCTGTGTTATCGAGTGTCATGTTCTACGCTCTGCTGCTGAGCTGCCTTCCTGCTTCAGCCTTATGCATATGGAGGATGGGCTCACGGCTGTGACCGGAAGGAAGGGCTCCATGAACATGTTGGCTGCTTTCCCTGCACCAGGCGGCCTTTCTCACACACCGGACCAAAGCAGTGTGGCAGCGCAGTGACGCAGGGACAGTGCCATCCCTCTGCACAGCGCTTTCCTGGGTGCCTCATTCAGAGTGGGCGCCTCCACTCGAACCCCAAGGCTGAGCGACCCAGGGATGGAATCCATTCCCACGTCGGAGCCAGCATGCGGGTCCGGCAGGTTCTGCTTCCTGCTTCATCAGCCGCTGCCTTCACACTGTGCCCTCACCAGAGCGGGTGTCTGTCTTTCCTCTTCCTGCAAGAGCTCTGGCCCCACCACGAGGGGCCTGCCCAGGTGACCTCATCTAGGCCAAGCACGCCGAAGGCCCCCTCCCTAAGACCGACATTCTCTCTGTGTCGATGAGGACAGGACATCTGGTCCAGGGCTGGGGTTTGGAGCTTGTCTGTGCAAGTTTCTGGGAGGCACTGCAGAGGCCAGAGCAAGGGCACGGTGATGTGTGTCTGCCCCTGTGGGAGCTCACAGAGACCTGGGCGGCCAGGGGCACCATGCTGGGCTGCAGCTGAGGGCTGAGCTGAGCTCCCCTCCACGAGGCCCGACGCTCCCTTATTCCAGCTGGCTGCAGAGGCCGCCTCACAGGTGCCTGGGGGAGTGCGGCCCGGAGCTGAGCTTTGCAGTCTCCAGCGCAGATGCGCCCGAGTGCTGGGTGATGGGGGACTCGAGCCCGAGCCGGCAGTGCTCAGGGACAGCCCTAGCTTTGGGGGTGCTTCCTCTGCCTGCACTTTGGGAGGCTGAGCTGAGCCAGTTTCCTCCATTGGCTCCAGGATCACAGCAAGGGGAAGCAGCTCCCTGCTCCCCGAGACCTCCTGTCACCGGAGAGCGTGTCATGTGGACTTGGGGTCGCTCTTGGGGTCTCCTGAGAAAAGTCCCCCAGTATGCGGCAGACGAGGAGCAACACAGCTGCACATGGGACCAGAGAAGGTGACGTGACCCTGAGCAGCACAGCAGGTTGGGGGCCAGGGACCAGGAGAAGCTGAAATTAAAGTAGATTTATGTCAGGAGTGCCAACAGTTTGGAGCTTGATAATCTATAAAAACTTGAAATTTTCTCTTTTTTATGTGGCCCGGGGGTGTAAATTATTGATTGAGCTGACAAACAGAAGCTGTTACACAGCCAGACCACTTCATCACCACTATCTCCATTGCTTATCCAGTGAGTAACTTTGGTATTAAGCAGAGACTTGAAAAAGCACTTGGGGAGTGTATCCGGCCCCAGGCTTCAGTGGAGGAGGCCATAAGTCCGGTCCAGCTCAGCCACAGGTGGACTGGCAGGGTCGTGGAAGGGTGCCCACGGGCATGGCCAGCAGCTCTCCTAACAGCAGCGTGGCGCCCTGGCTGCAGGCGGGGAGCAGGAGGAGCTGCCCCTGGGGAGCCCACAGAGCCCGCAGTCAGGGTCTCGAGAGCCAATACTCACCTGTGTCCTCCGCGTGAGCCCGGGATTCCAGCCTTAGCCCTGAGCTGCAGTTTTCCACAGTTTGGACTGATAATAATAACGTATATTTCCATAACTAGAAGAAAAATTCTGAGTTTTCACCAAAAAGTAATAACAAGTACTTGAGGAGAGAGGTAAATCGGCCCTGAGTTGCCCACGACCAGGCAGTGCATGGACTGACTGAGTCAGATGCTGGGATACTCAATCTAAAGCGGAGCAAGAATCAGAGAAGGGAGGCAGCAGGGTAGAAAAAGTTTAACGCGGGCACGGAGGGAGCCACCACAGGAAGGACTCTGTGACGACTCTGCAGACAAAGGAGCGGAGCAGCTTATATAAAGTTGGGTAGAGGAGGGGTTCGGGAAGCTGAGGTAACTTCCTTAGGAGGTAGTGGCCTAATGGGATTGGACTAAGCTCAGGCAGAGGCGGGAGTTAGGAAGTCGAGGTAACTTCCTTTATGAGGTTGTATGGGGTATACTATGTCCCCCCAAGTCCTCACATACTTTTGATGGGGCTGAGTCTGATGCTTGTGATCAGTTTGTTGTCTAGCACCAGGACTGATGACGTGACTGTTGTACTCGCCCAGGGGTGGAGCTGATGTACAGTATAAGGAAAGGCAGGTCTTCCACTTCCTTTTTCTGCTCTCTCTCTCTTGCCAGCGCACCTCGTGGCTTGCAGCTGCCATGAACTGTAGCCCCGCCATGCCACACTATCTTGGAGCCAACTAATGGACTGAAACATCCGAGAAACTGTAAGAATAAACCTTTCCTTCCCTAATTTTGGGTGTCAGGTATTTTGCCTCGGCAACGAGTAAAAAGTAACTAAGACAGAGGTAGTGACAGGTGATTGGGCTATTTTTCATGTGCAGGCTTTGCCAAGGGTTTACGGGAAGAAGGAGTTGCGGAGATTGCTGGGAAGAAGGAGCACCGTCGCCATTATGGCTGGGTGGATCTCGGGCGGGGGAGCCCTCTCATGGACCAAAGCACTGCACGGTGCCCTTGAGAAGGCACAGTTTTAGGGAACTTTTGTGTCAAGAAGGGTTGGAGGCAGCAAGGAGGGGTGGGGGGAAGGGGACAATGCTAGGAATTGAGATGTGCTACGATTCTGTTTTGGTGAACATGAAAAAATATAAATTCGTTATTATCCTTGGTCCTCTTAAACTATCTCTTTCTATACTTGTTTATTAACATTTTCGAAGCGATTAGAATGAATTAAAATTATTGAAAGATTTTCTATGTGTATATGTGCAGAATCAGAATCATACCAATGACTTCTATAGTTTTATATTCTCTTTCCATTTTGT
Organism: Dasyprocta punctata; assembly: GCA_004363535.1. NCBI lineage: Eukaryota > Metazoa > Chordata > Mammalia > Rodentia > Dasyproctidae > Dasyprocta > Dasyprocta punctata. Next base: position 10,163 of record RJWM01037535.1, on the reverse strand, counting down.
TTTATGAAGATTTTAAACACCTATAGCACTCAGAAATATTACTTTGAGTTTTCCTTTACTGCTTAGCAATTGGGTCGTTCTTGGTTTCATCATAAGAAGTGCTGGAGCAGCTGTCCTTGGGCGTCATTTTGCATAATACTTTATGATGTTAATATTTTGCGATGTCAGTACTTCCCTAGGGGTCTGTGCTCTCCATGTTTGTGGAATTACCCACACAGCACCTTCACGTCACCCCTACCGCACCCTTGCATCACCACACCGTGCCCTCACGTCACCCCCACATCGCCCCCGCGTCACCCCCACAGCACCCTCGCGTCACCCCGGGTGTGCCCGCGTCTCCCCACCGCGCCTTCATGCTAATATCCACCTTACCTCTCCATCACCCTCGCACACACGCATGCTCACAGCACACGCAGATGCGTGGAGAGCTCGGCGGGATCCTCTAATCCTGCTCACGGCGTGTCCGAGGTTAAACCCTCGCGGCAGAGCCCTCTGCAGGCTTTTCCAGGAACCCTCCCAGTGCCTGGCCAGCCTCCTGTCCCCCCACGCGGGGCCACACTGCACCTGGCCAAGTGTCAGCCCTGGTGTGGGACTGCCGGGGTCGCGAGTCTCACTCTGCAGCATGTCTGGGAGTGCCTCGACCCATGTGGCTGCGGAGGTTCTTGGGGTGAAGGACCACCAGAGGATGAGAAAGATAAAGAAAAGACAAAGCTGGGGTCAGGCGGAGCCCTTACTCTCCTGATGGGAGGAAAGGTACTGGTCAACCAATGCAGCACGTTTATTTATATACCGGGAAGGATGACGTCAATTTCAGCCCCTCTGCCTAGCAACCCATGGCCTGGATTGTCTAAGAGCCTGGTATTTTTCTGGGTGTAGCAACTTTTTCACGTGGTTGACCCGTGTGCTCTTTGTTACTTTGGTGGGGTCAGGTTTGGGTCACGCCCTAGGTCATTTTCCAGCTTCAGGTGCTCCCAACAATCCAGCTTTTTTGTTTTGTTGTTGCACAGGGTGGGTGGTCAGTCGAAGCTGGAGGAACTGTGTTGGAGAGCTCTGAAGCAGATCTTTTTATTTTAAGTGCAGTCCAAAGATTTCAAGTCCCTGCATTCCACAGTTGAAACCCTGTGCCGTCCATTAATCCATAATAGTAGTCAGCTACCAGTGTAGCTGGCAATTGTCAGAAGGTGTTATTGATTTGAGTTTCTTTTATAACATGCTACTTTAGCATTGTTTTATATACCTCTAGTAGTTGTACATTTTCTGCAGGATATTCAAGACGAAGTTAAGGTGAGATCTGTTTTAAAAACAATCAGTTTTTTGGTTATTTATCAAGGTCAGTTCAGTCTCCTCAGGAAATGCTGTAGCACCATGCATAGCACCTCTTAGTTCCTTCAGTGTCAGCCATTTGGATGAGTCACAGCCATTGCTTGACCAAATTGCTTTCTGTGAGAGCCTGGGAGAATTTTTCTCCTGGTGACTCTCCTTAGGCACATTACACATCAAAGATCACTTTCCTCTGTGCTGTCGTAGTCTCCTTGATCAGAGGACCAGGGACTCACTGAGTATCAGGTGTCACAGCAGAGGTTCTCTAATGTCCTGGGTCCTCACTGACCTTGGAGGGCTAGGGCCAAAATACTGGCTATCCTTTTAGCCTATCTATCTAATTGTTGGTCTCTAAACTTCGGTTGTTGAACATCCAGAAGAAAAGATTGATAGCAGTACAATGTAGTAGAGGCAGAAAGCATAACATTATCATCTTATCTAAATATCAAACATCTTGGAACATAAAATAGAACCATCATTTCTTAAAACAACCATGGATGTCCTAACATTTGAATACCTGTAGAATGTTAACAAACTGTTACATATTTTACACAAAAAATTAGAAAACAAAATCATACCTAATGTTATAACATGACAATCATGATGACATTTATTAACAAACTTGAATTTGCATTTTTTTAACATGAGTTACCGCATTTTTGGTCAATCATCCCTTATCTAATACATAAAAACTTTTACCTATCTTGTTGACCTTTAGTGGGATGTACATCTCACAAGTTTTGTACAGGCTGAGGTCTGAATCTGAAACAAAATATTGTCACCATAAACAATCCTTGTTTTACATTTTGGAAAACTTGTACATCTGGAAGTGTGAATACATAAACATACCATAAAGTTAATAACAATCTATCATAGCCATATGAAACCTTTGTATGGGCATTTTTAAATCAAAAACCTTACTGTATTATTTCTTTTGACAATGACCAATGTGAACATATTACAATAATATATTTTTATAACTTTAGTTGGGTTGTCTCCCTTAAGGCTATGGAGATCACTGGGGCCTCCAATCAGTGAACAAGAACTGGTTAAAAATGTTACCAGGCAGCTGTTTTCTTATTCACCAAATGGAGTCCTGTCCAATAATTCCCCCCAAGGAATTAAATTTACTCATCTTAATAATTTTTTGATGACTTTTGAGAAAACCCAATTATAACATTTAACATATTATTTTTTGAACAATGAGAGATTCTCAAGTTATGATAAACAACAATGTACATTACATTTACACAAGGAATTTTAGCATCATTTTGTTTAACTGTCCTCCCAGGTGGAAGCATGTTTTTTAAGTCTATTACCCAAATTAAACTTTGATTAAATGATCCAAGAATGTAAAAGAAGAGAAAAATTATTGAGCTCAAAATAAAAAGGAACAGCTGTTTACAGAATGGACAAACATGGACAATCTGTACAGATTCAAACAGACATAGAAACAAACAGTTGTTGGTGTCTGCAAGAACTCTCTTAAGTTCCCAGGGGCCATTTCATGCCCCTTTGCTGAACTAGCTCGCTTCTTACACTCTGTGTCCTAGGGGTTGGAACAGCTGTCACCTCCAGCACTCCATGCCCTCAGGGCATTTCTTAAGCACTCTGTGCCACTTGGGCACTCCTGTATAGGCACTTGTGCTTTTGGCTTCACAGGTGTGAATGATCACTAGCTCAGCTAAGTCCCAATGACACCTTAACAGACTGGACAAACAGACAAACAGACATACAGGCAAGACTGACAAACATCTTACACAATCAGAGTGCACTCAAATATATCTTTAGCCAAATTGAATTACACTAATTTTTACAATCATAGAATTTGTAATTATAAATAGACTAGTCAAATTTATTATAGGTTAATTTGCAGAGATCTCTTATAAAAGAATTTGGGAAGGACAAAATCTTATCTATAATTAGCATGTTTATCATAGGACTTAGCATACACTCTTATCATCTATTTAGACCTTTGGCTTTATTTTTTGTTGTAGGGAGCGGTGAAACAGTCTCACAGCTGCCGCTCCATCTCTCCTCCGTTTTTCTTCTCCCTGTGGGCATTCAGTGTGTCAGCCTACATCTCCCACGATCCTCTCTTGCAAGCCTACATGCAAAGCCTACATTTCCCATGATCCTCCCCTGTCCTGCCAGGAAATGAGGACAACCTGTCTGTGCTCACCACACCCCTCTGTGATGACAGCTTCCATTCCCGCTTCTATATAAGCTGTGAACACTTCCGCAATAAATGAAGACTTGATCGGATACTCGTCTTGTCTTCCTTTCTCTCTTCCAGCCTTGCCCTCCCCCATCTCCATGCCCTCTCCTTGAGACCCCGTTCTTCCTAGGACCTGCTGGCAGGGTCATTTTGTTATCACCTTCTGGACATCTTGGGTCAATTAAGGTTGGTTCTAGCTTCATCCTTTTTTATGGATTGTGGCATGGTCTCTGAGGCATCACTGTCATGGGACTGAGCATCCATTTTTTGAGAGGTGGAATCAACTCCTTCTCTGGGTTTGGGTCCATGATACAGCCAGACAGCACACACTGGCACCCAGATAGGCCACTTAGCATTTCCTGGAAAAGTATAAGCATACCCTCTACCCCAGATTAGCACTGGACTGGGTGCTTTGATTTTCCAGTATGAAGATCTTTCCAAAGGACTCTTCTTAGCCTTTATTTGATTGCATTATCTTTCTGCTGCGGTAGTTGCACCTTTATTAGAATTGTAAAATTTTAAATGGTATATACTGCCAAGTGAAATCTATTATGTGGTGAACTCTCCCCTTGGTTTTTTGAAATTTAAATTGTGAGTATGTTTAACTATTTTTAGACTTGAAGATTATAAGGAATTTTTGTAGTAAGGTATAGAGAAAAAAACTGCATTGTGTATTCAGGCCCCTTGGGCTCTCTCTTGCTGTCCTGACACAGAGGTTGTGCTCCTGCTCTGGCCTGGAGGCCCCGCTATTGTTGGGAATTTGAGCAACACTGTGGTGTAAACTTTCGATGCATAAAGCGCTTGCACACATGATGGGGAAAACCGGGGTTGCTTGAGTGCCCCAGAGCCATGTCCCACCTCTTTGGAGCCGTGCTCTGCCTTCCCAGCCCCGGCCGAGTGCTGCAGTGCTGCTGGAGGGGCAGCCACGGAAAGGATGGGCAGCGGCAGAGTTCGCTCCTCAGCACACGGAGGCAGGGCTGCAAACCCCAGTTCTGCGGCACAGGTCCTGCTCCCCAGCCAGGCCAGGCCAGGCCGCCCCAGGGGAGGTTCTCTGTGTCTAAAAGCCTGTAAATGCTTTTTAATTATCAATTTTATCTCAGGGTGAGCCTGCTTAATCTGTTGAACCCAATAAGTATCAGAAGATCCAAAACCCTTAGATATCCCTTATTTATTTACAGATTTTCCAATTTTTATCAAAGGAAGAATAACCAATTAAGCAATACAAGAATCTGGGGAGATTTGAACCCTGTTTTGAGTAGATTGAACCATAACCTTAATTTTCGCTTTGCAGCTGAAACAAGCAAGATTGTTTCTTCATCTCTTTGTTTGGGCCAAGCTCTAGGCCAAGCTCCAGGAGCTCCTTGGTTCCCTCCCCGCTTGGGGGCCTGTGAGAAGCAGTGAGAGGAGCAGAAAGCAGCTGTTTTCCCCGTTAAATAACCTTTAACATCTGTAGAGGTCCAGCTAGATTTGTGTTGGTTTTTTTTACCTAATCTTGTTATAAACTGTTTTTCCATTTCCTCCGAAGTATGTAAATTTACAATTCCTTCTTCTGGAAACAAAACTCAAGGAATTTAGCAAGCTGTGTAGTATCAGTGTATTATAAACTAAAATTGACTTAGGAAAGCAAAAAGACCTAAATAAACACAGAGTTACATTAATCGCAAATGTGAAACAAGTATCCCTGAAGTAAATAATTTTGAAAAATAATGAAGCTTGAGAGTTTGCACTACCAGATATCAAGACTCACTACAAAGTCATAGTGAGACAGTGATATGCTGGTGTCAGCCGATTATTAGCTCCTGTAAGCCAAATGTTGAATTTTGAGAAGTTTTACAGGTTAGTTGTTGTCCCAAGAAGCTTATGATTATTAAGACCCTGTCTAATCCAAATCCACCACAAAAATGTAAATACTAGGATCAAGCACACCAACAGTTTCATATACTTTTGTGATTCTTTAGAATAAGTTTGTCCCATAATAATCAATATGCCTTTTCTTTTTCTTTTCTTTTCTTTTTTTTAAGGGAAGGGGTTTCTCACAGACCAGTTATAACTGGCCCTGGAGAATAAGGGAGGTTCAGTGCCCCACACTTTACACCTGGTGAAGCCAGTATCAATACTCTGCAGTGATGACTACTGACCTATACCAGTTCACTTCTCCCACTAGTTGCGTGCACATGAGAAGTGTCCCCTCGCCCTCCATCTCTTACCCCATCCGTGTTCTGGCTGCGACCCACGTGGCTCCTGAGGTTCTTGGGGTGAAGCACCATGAGAGGATGAGAAAAATTTTAAAAAAAGACAAAGGTGGGGTCAGGTGGAGCCCTTACCCTCCTGATGGGAGGAAAGGAACTGCTCAACCACTGCTGCCTGTTTATTTACATACCGGGAAGGATGACATCAATTTCAACCCCTCTGCCTAGCAATCCAGGCCTGGATTGTCTAGGAGCCTGGTGTTTTTCCGGGCTGTAGCAACTTTTTCAGGTGGTTGACCCAGGCACTCTTTGTTACTTTGGTAGGGTCAGGTTTGGGTCACACCCTAGGTCATTTTCCAGCTTCAACAGCTCCCACCATGGGAGGACCCGGGGCTGCCAAGGCACAGGGGCCCCACAGCTGCCCTAGGGCCGGGCGAGCGGAGGGAAGGCTGTGGACAGCACCGGTGCTCTGCTGGGGACGCTCCGCGGCTCTGGGTGGCCTTTCTAAGACCATAGAGACTCTGGATTCTGCAGGAGCTTTGCAGCTCATGTTTTCTGAACCTCTTACTAATCATCTAGAAGGCGTGCATTGGAGAGGAACTGATGAATTGATCAGAGGTGGAAGTGGAGGCGATTCCTGCTGAGCTCTGGAATAAGATGCAGGATGCTGAGGAACCATTCCAGTGCTCTGTGGATTCGACGCCCTGTGCCAGCTCAGGCCTGGTGTTTAGCTATTTTTCATTTCAAAATCAATCAGAAAGTATTTGTTTTGTTTGAGATCAGTGTGCAAACTGATCAATTATGGAAATGAGAACACTTTGATGCATTTTACAGATGAGAAACCCAAGGCCTGAAAAGCCCACGCTGCATATTTTCGGTCTCCTCACACCCACAGGTTGTGAAGAAGACGCAGCAAACTTAAGAAGACTGGCGCTTCCACTAGTGCTTTCAAGTGGATTAAAGCAGTCAGGAGCTAAAAACCGTGTTTCTCCTTAGGGCTTATTTAAAGGGTTAGACACCAAGCAAAAGATGATGGAGTTTTCCAGGCAGAGCTGTCTTCTGCCGCTTTCTTGTCATTCGTTTCCGACACCGCAGTGCCTTTGATTGATCCTTCGCATGCTCTGCTTTGAAAATAAAACGAGCCTCAGCTTCCTAAGCGGTCAGCCTGCCCCAGGAAGTGCTCGGGACCGGGGCAGCTGGCTGGGCAGAGGGCTGGATGGTCTCTCCTGTCCCGTGGTTCCCTAACACAGTCGCTCTGTATCGTCACAGTCCTGGCTCTGGAGCTTCTGAATGAGCAGGCTGTGTGTGAATGGCCTGTCGGTTGTCGTGGATTTTGCTAAGCAGTGTTGGCGTTTGGGCAAATCTCTTTTAATGCACACTGCTTTCCCCAGTCCAGAGCAGAATTAGGGACATCAAGGCCTTCACACACTTGCTGCATGAAGTAGCAAGTAGGCTGGGGTCACAGGATGCCCTCCCAGCCGGTCCTCAATGCCCGATCGCTGTCGGTGACAAGCACCACCCGGAAGCGGAGCAGGGGTCGGTCTTCTGCCTCAGTCCTTCCTCCTTCCCTGAGTGTCCCGGGTTTTTCCTCCAGGTCGTTTGATGTTTTACAGCCCCAGACCTTGAGCCACTGAGTCAGGTGGGAGGGGCGTGATGGTCAGGATGTCCCTGCCGGTGACAGGCTGCGTAGTGCCGTGTGCCTCGGTCCGAGCCTCCACAGCCTCAGCGGGAGGGCTTGGTGACACAATCCTGTGTCCTGTCCACTCTGGGATTCTGTCTCCTTTGATCGCTGTGAAATGGGAGGAAGAAAGGGGAAGAGGTTCAAGGATGTGACAGGGACGAGACTACTCTAACCCTTGTGTGCACCCCGAGCGGGGCCAGCGTGGGCAGCACCAGCTCACAGAGCAGGGCAGCCACAGCCCCGGGCGGACAGTGCCCGCCACGGTGGGGCTCGGGGTAGGGTGGCGGGGTGTGGTGTGCCGGGCGAGAGTTGCTTTGCTCGCAGAAAGTCTGATCTGAAATCCCTTTTCCAGCACATGGGAAGTCTCAGGTCCCCAGAAGTCTTGCTAATTAAGCATTTCCAGGAAAAATCCATTGGAGTCAAAATTATCCAGCACTGACATTTCAATATGGAGAATTCATTTTAATGATTAAAAATGGTGCCACATGGGTCCAGCGTAACATCTGCATTCTTTCGGATTCTATTAAAGCAGTCACACTGTACACGTTGTTTCCTCTTTATGATGAGCTAACACTATAACTCCATTATAAGCCGGCAGAAAGCTAGGGGTCCCATTATTTCCTATTACACCCTGGGTTCCTGCTAAGTAAAATCACATACTTGTGCATATTCCTCTCATGATACGCAGGATACGAGGCATGTCACACGCACACGTGCCACTCACGGTCACACAGGCAGCTTCCGGCCCAAGGATGGCTCCTCTTAAAGGGAGCCCCTCCAAGCCCTGGGACAGGAAGCGCACAGCGCATTTCGGAGCCCATGGGGGAGACGCCCGTTGGTCGCGCCGCAGTAGCTGGAAGCCAGGGGACCAGTCACTTCTGCAGAGATGCTAAAGTCACGGCTCTGGGAAGTAAGTTTAACCCAGCCAGGGAGCAGTTTCCCTGGCCGCCTGCTCCGGGGTTCTCCCGGGCGGATGGCGCCCACGCTGCTGCCTCGGTGTCCCCTCCCCTGTCCTCCTCACTCACCCTTGGTCCCACCGGTACCTCGGTCACAGTGACGACGACTTAGCAGGCACAGAGCACGGGTCAGGGGTGAGCACAGCGCTGCCCACGGACGGGAAGGCGGCTGCTCCCTCCCGGAGCCGAGGCCGAGACGCGGGTCGCAGGCTCGCCCGTGGGCAGAGCTGCAGAGGCGAGAGGGGGCCTTTGCTGTCCGCGTGACATCAGCTGTGCTGCCGCAGCCTGCAGACAGTGCAGGGTTGCGGCTGTGACACTGTTGGGGGCTTCCTAATATTCACAGCAGCATTAAAAGACGATGGGCCACCTCGTGTTGTGAAGTAATTTCTTATATCTCCATGATTTTTCTTGAAATTCCCATTCTTCTCCCATCTGGGTGTCGGATACATAAGACACACAGAGCTCGTTTTCCAGTGGTTTAAACATTTCCTGCAGCGTCCGGTCCGTCACACTGCACTCTGCAGGCGAAGGCGCCTCACAAATCGCGGGTGCCACCGACAGACCCCGCTTCCAGAGCTCCTGAGGCCCACCTGGGTTTCCCTGCAAATATGAAAGAAACTCAAACCAAACGCCCACCCTGCAGGACGAGAGCCCTCACCCCTGGCACCGGCGCCACCTGTGGACACGATGAGCTTGGAGGTGGTGGGGAGCACCGGCAGCAGCGGGCAGGCACGGCTGCAGACGCCGTGTGGAGGGCCACGGGGGCATCAGCCGGGGCCAGCACCCTTCCCCTCTGGGACGTGGCTGCTGACGCCCCAGAGCCTGGCCCTGAGCGGCCCAGACCAGAGGTGGCAGCCAGCAGAGTGGCCGCTGGGCTGAGCAGGGCACTGCGGTCTTTATTGCTGATGCGAACTTCACCCAGCTGAAGGAGCGACGGCTGCATTACTGACCCTGGAGCACGACCCTCAAGACTTCACCAGATTTCTCCTGAAGACCTGGCCTCCCGGGCCGTGGAAAGCTCAGTGGTCAGAGCCCTGTGCTCATAGAGCCCACATCTGCCAGGGCCGGGAGATCCATGCAGAGAAACAGGAGGTGGATAGCAAACAAGCCAGGGGCCCCGTGTCCAGATGGGCCCTGGACTCCCTGCGGCCAGCAGGTGCCACTGTGACCAGGGAACAGCAGGGCAGAGCTCTGAGTCGTAGACACTTCTGAGAAGTGTCTGCCGGAAGCCTGTAGGTCCTCAGGTGAGGAGGCAGAGGCAGGCAGGTTTCTGTGGAAGCCTCTCGCTGGCTGGCACCCTGGGTGCCGTGGCTGAGCGGAGGGAGAGGGAACACGGGCCTCGATGTGCACATCACAGCCTTGGCGCGGCAGGCTCCGGCTCCCACAGGACCACAGGCTGTGCCCCGCCACGGCTCAGTCCTGCGCCCCAGCCCGCAGGCAGGCATCGCGGTCTGTGATGCCATTCAAAGCCAGGCGCCTGGTTAATCTCTGCCGAACTGCGTCCCAGGCAGCGCCCACATCTGTGTCTGGCAGGGCTTGCAGTGACGCACTGCATCATGGGTGTGGGTGGCAGTCATTGGTTTCTTTGTGGTTTTGATCCAGGTTTATCATCCTCTCCAGACTGAAGTTATTATCCAAACACTGCAAGCGGAGAACGGGAGATGGGAAGACAGGAGATTAAAATAAGAAGGATGTTCCCTGCTTTGAGAAGGAGGCCTGAGCAGACAACTGGAGATGAAGCGGGCTGCGGAAGCTGGAGGGGGAGAAGACGGGAGGGGCCAAGGGGGAGGAAGGGAGAG
>RJWM01037534.1:0-17385 GCA_004363535.1 Dasyprocta punctata | reverse complement strand
GGTGCCTACCACTCCTGAGCCCTCCCTGTGTGCTGCCCAAGGCCCATGCACTCAGAGATGGGCTTTCAGCATCTCTATGGATGTGGACACCTGGCCAGAGTGCCAGGTTGCTTTATACATACTCTACAACTATTTTCCATATGTTAAATTACACTTCTTAGATTAAGAAATATGAACTATTTGTTACTTTTTGTTTATGGCTTTTCTTGTAACTACAATATAACATTTCATTTTTAGAAATGTAAGTTAACTTGAGGAAAATCTAAAGTAATGGCAAAATCATAAATGTAGTTCATGGAAATTTAGTCTCTCTCTCTCTCTCTCTCTCTCTCTCTCTCTCTCTCTCCCTCATTCCCTCCGTCTCCCCCTCCTGCTTCCCCCACCCTTTTCTGGCCTCTTTCTGAAATTTTATTTTGAGATGGGATTTGAGAAGTTGCCCTAGATTGACCTTGAACTTGTGATCCTCCTGCCTCAGCTTCCAGAATAGCTGAGATTACAAGTATGTGTCACACACCTAGCCAGCACTACTTCTTTTGACAACCAAAATAGCACAGCCTGAGGATTGAAGACTTCGTCCAGGTTACACGAGATGAAACCGAGCTTCCAAGAGATGCAGTTATACCAACAGTAGGAATTTGATATCAGATTTGTCTGATTCAAAGCTTCATGACCTTATTGAAGAAACCCCACTACCCAACATCTTGGTCCAGAGTCAGGCTCTGCTACCTACAAATCCTGGCACCTTGGACAAGTCACTTATCTTTACTGTGCCTCATTTTCCTTATCTGAAAATAGGGATGGCAATAACACTTACCTTATACATTCTCGATGAGGATTTTCTATGCACAGCTTGATAAAATGCCTGGCCCATGCAAACTGCCCCAGGCACGGTAGGTGTGACTGCTACTGTCACTGATACTAAGAAGATACCCCAGGATTTTAGAATGTGACTGCGGGCAAACCTGCTTGGGTTAGGAAAACAAGGTGGGATGAAACTGTGCCTTAGAAGAGGACACCCCAGACTCCTGGTGGACTGAGCAGGAGCACAGTCAACAAACTTGGGTACAAGAGAGCATGGCCAGGGCACTGCAGATGGTTGGCCCAGTCAAGTCACCCAACCTGCCTCAGTTTCCTCATGTGTGAAAGGGGAAGGACAACAATCACTACCCTGTGGAAGGCATGACAAAGATTCTGTGTCAGTGGCTTTACCTGGATTCTCTTTCTCTCCAGGGGCAACAGCTGTGGCAGTGGAGAGTCCTCAGAAGACTTTGCACTGGACCAAGACACCAGTGCCACAGGCCCTGTGGCCACTCATGGGCCCAGCAACCCCTGGCCTGCTGTATGAGCCCAGCACTGAGCACTGTTGCCTTTGGAGCCTCACTCAGCGGACACAGGACGAAGGGCTCTCCTCTAGCCGTCCTGTCCTGCAGGACATTTCCAATGTCCCCTGGGCTCCCCTCCCCTGTGCATGGGACCCAGTCTTCTGAAACACGTCTAACCTCAAGCATTTGTTAATCTCTCTATGTCTCTGTTTACTTCTTATTCCCCGTTGCTGTGGACCCAAGGATAATTAGCCCCTTCTAAGCTTCAAGCTGCCAGTAAGAAGAAATCAAGGCGCCCTTGGGGTGGGAACAGCGAGGCGGGAGGAATGAGGCTGACCGCTGAGGCATGCCGGATCGTCCTGATGCTCCGGGTGCGGGTTTGGCTCAGTCTCCCCTCAGCACTGACAACCTGGGGCTTCTCTGCATGCACCTGGAGAGTGTGAAGAGCGGGGTTTCCTAGGTGGCCAGGTCGGGGCATGGTGGGGATCACAGGGCCCCAGCACACGCTCTGACTCTTGCCAGGCACCAGCAAGGTGAGTCAGCAGCTTCCACCCCCATGCAGAGACAAAGAGATGAGATTTTTAGGCTGCTGTCACTTGGGCTGGACTCATGGTTAGTGGGCCGTGGACACCAGTTTGGCTTCCTAGTACCCCACAAATGCCTGGACCAAGGCCATGCAGGATCTCTCAGAAAACAATTTATTTTTAAGAGCTCGTTAGCTTCCTGGGGGTGCAGAGTCCCAGAGGAGCACTGAGGGCATCGGGAGGAGGAGAGAGAACGTTCATGGCAGACTGCATTGCAGAGCTGAGAACGGAGCCAGGGAGTGAGCACACCCTGCAGAGGCTCAGCCAGCCGTGCACGCACCTGCGGGCGAGTGCGCCTCTCAGCCTCTTCCTCTCTGCACCCACGCCTGGTGCCACCCTAGGCTGCTGCCTTACATCAGTCCTAACTGTGCTTTAAACCTTCAAACTAGATGGGATGGATTTCACCTGCTTTAAAAACCTTTCCCACTGGGACCAAGGATTTAGCTTAGGGGTACAAGCGCCTGCCTGGTAAGCACAAGGTCATGAGTTTAATCCCCAGTACAAAAAAAAAAAAAACTTTCCTGTGCTTTTGAGTTAGAATACAAAGTTCTTGCCATCCTATTACTCCAGTGTACACGGCCTCGGCATGTACTCCCCAGGCCCAGAATCTTTATCCATGCTACTCTCTTCATCCAAACTCCTTCCACACACTGCCAGGTAGTTCCTTTCCATTCTTCCAGTCTCAGCCATCCGTGCCTCACCTGAGGAGTTCCAGTCCTCCTGTTGCATTCTTCATGCTCTCTGTAGACTTCCTGCATAGCCCTGATCAGTGTGGACTCCCGATTAGACAGTCAGTCCCGTGAGAGCAGAGACCTGAGCTACCCAACACCTGGCCCAGAGTAGATGCCTGATACGTACTTTGAAGGAATAACTAAAAGAATGAGCGAGTTGATCCACTTGCTTATGGAATCACAACTCAAGCCTGCTTAGGCCAAAGCTCATACTTTCAGTAACTTTATTTGTATTTGCAGTTTAAAAATTTCTTCAAATCTACTATTTCATCCTCACATTTCAAGATTCTCCAAGGAGAGTAAAAATTACTTTCTTGAAATTAGGAGGAAAACGTTGAACAGACCAAAAGTCCAGGGTTGCAATTAGCTAGCAGTCCACGGAGCTTGTTGGAGAGGCAGAAAAGGGACAGGAACCAAGCGAATGTCTCTTCCAAAGGATGTGGTCTGACCCTGACCAGTTGACCCCGAGGAGGGAGCTAAATTCACATTAGTCCCTGGGAAAGGCCCTCGCACAGGCTCCCCTGGCTCAGTCTAAACTAAGGTTATCTCAGACCCTGCGTGGCCCTTCTGCGTGTTTGTGGTATGCAGAGCGCCCCCTGGTGCTGGGCAAATCTCCACATGCACAACTGTAAGCCTCAGGCCCAGTGGATGGGAGACCTACTTTCTAAGGAAACTCGGGAGTTGCCCAGCTGTGTGTCTTTCTTAAAAGGACATCTCCACACCACTACGGCTCCCAGGAGCAGTTTTATAGAAAGCCCTTCCCACCTCTTCTAGCCCCGCGCTGCCCTGCTTGCTGTCCTGCTGCTGCAACTTCTGCCAGCCCACAGCTCAAATTCTCCTCCTTCCTTCAGTTGTCACAGGGCACCGGTCCTGCAGTGGGCGAGGTGCCAGAAGCCAGGGAACAGCAGTGGGCAGAGCAGAGTCTTTTTCTCCACTCAGGAGGAAAATAGATCATGTGCTTCGCAGTGTGACCAACAGCTAGCGTGATCGTGGATGCCTGTGGGCCAGAAGGAGGGCAGGAGGAAGGGTACACCCCTCCTTCACCTGCACCCTCTCTCTCGGGTGATGGGGAGCTGCAGAAGCTCTGACCTCTTCCTAGTTTAGAATTTCAGATGAACTCTTGGCCTTGCTTGTATAAACCTCATGGGTTTTTCTGGCCCCTCCAGAGAGTCAGTGGCTGCAGGATGTGGGATCCCAGAGCTGGTGCAGCCTCAAGCAGGTCAGGGGTTCCCTTCTCATGCTCCTGTGCTGGGCCCCACTGTCCTCTGAGGCCAGAATGATGGGCTCCTTTGCACCCACGTAGGGCAGTGACACATCCTCCGGAGCTGATCGCCCCCAGGCCCTCATCACAGCAGCATCCTGCCAGCAGCCCCTGGGGCTGGAGGCTCTGGAAGTAAAGGAACAAAGACACGGGCTCAGTACCAGGTCCTGTGGTGCTGTTTCCTAGAAGACAGAAAAATTGAACTGTCCCCAAACAGAAATGGGCCACCTGACTTCTGCAGAGCCAGGCAGCCTGGCAGTGTCCACAGGGCCTCCAGCAGAATTGCAACTGCCTGGGTATGGGGAAGCGGAGTCCACACAGGCCCCGTCCTTGGGGTGTGGGCTCCTCGCTGCCCAACTCCTAGAATTGCCCTATTAAGCAGACTCGCTGCCCAGGAGCCACTGCTCTTGAGCGTCTATTGGCAGAGCGCCTGTTCGTCCCATCCCACACTGATGAATCTCCCTCTCAGTAAGTGTGTATCTGACCTCAGCGGCTCTGGAGACGCAGCCCTGAAGGAAAGGGAGAGCGCTGGCCTGGCTGGTGAATGATCGTGGCAGGGGCATCTGCCAGCTGGAAGCATCCACTCCAGCCCCAGAAGGCACAAAGCAAGGTAGGCTGAAGGAGGCATGGCCTCCCCTGACTGTTCATGTCTCTCACAGGAAATCTAGAAACAATACTTCTCACTCTTTCAAAATGTTCCAAGGCCTAAAAATGTGCTACCTGCTTTTCTAAGTAGCCTAAACAAAAAAATAAAATAAAATAAAACCTGCAAGTTTATTATGAGAATCAAGAAATTTAATTTGAGTCATTTTTTAGAAAAACAGATGTTCCCTGACATATAAGGCTAAGTGAAATAAATCAGACAAGGAGCCTGGGTTCTCTTATATGAGAAACCCAAAGTATAAATAATTGAAAGAGAAGAATAAAAGATAAAGGGTAGGAAAGGGGGAGGGAGACCTTCTGGAGACAGGAAGAAGATCTGGGAGTGGGAAAGACAGTGAGAGGAGGAGAAAGAAAGTAGAACAGATTAAGATGTGACATGTATAGCTACCAGTTCCCCAGGATGAGTGTATTCATTATGGATTGCAAGCATATACTGATAAAAACCAGAGTAAAAACAAAAGAGAAAGAAAGAAAAGAAAGAAAGAAAGAAAGAAAGAAAGAAAGAAAGAAAGAAAGAAAGAAAGAAAGAAAGAAAAAAGAAAGAAAAAGGAAGGCGACGTGGTGATTTTCAAATTCTTTTCTTTGTGTTTCTGACTTCACCAGACTTCACCTCCTGTTTTCCTAAGGGAAGGAGTCTGTATTCCCTGTGGGAGGAAGGGTTTGTACAGAATTCTGCACACTGAGGCACGTGCGAAGGGCTGCTGGGTGGAGAAGGGAGAGAAGACAGAGCTATAGGCAACTAGAAGTGCGGGGTAGGATGCCCAGGGAGCACTTTCGGGGCTGAGAGGATGGGTGTGGGTCAGAGTTACGACCTCAGTGACGTCTGAGGACATCGCCTAAGATTTAAGGGATAGCATGAGTCTCCCGTGAGCCTACAAGTGTAGGTCACCCCCGCACTTATCCTCCATGATGACTAACGTTCTCTTGAAATAAACTGCTATTGTTTTATGACTCCACAAAGCCACAGCTGAAATGTTCGTTCGCTGTTGCTGCTGCAGCAAATTACAGCAAACTCAGAGGCTTACACCCATAGTTCTGTAGGACAGGAAAGGCTGACAAGGGTCTTACTGGACTAAAGAGCCCGCATTTCTGGCTGGAGGATTTGGATGAGAACCATTTTATTACGTTTTCTGGATTCTAGCAGCTGCCCACATTGTTTTACTAGCAACCCACTCCCTCTGTCTTCAAAGCCAGCAATGGCAGGTTGGTCTTTCTCACGCTGATTCATTCACACTGATGTCCTCTCCCCTACCTCCTGTACCTCTGCAGACCCTTGTGATTAAACTGAGTCCATCCACATAACCCAGTGTTATCTCCCTATGTGGAGGTTGGTCGTTGACAACTTTATTTCCATGTGCAGCCTTGACTTCCCCTTTGCCTTTATAGGTCCCACAGATTTGGGCAGAGATGTCTTCAGGAGACTGCTATTCTGTCAGCCACACTTAGCACACAGATTTGTGACCTGGGATAAATGAGCATAAACTACAAAAATTAAATAACTGTCAACCAGAAGAATGCAGTTGAGCTCCTGAGCCTCAGGTCAGGTACATTTTGATGAAAAGAAGGAATTTTTAGAAGGAAGGGAAAAGGAAAAATAAATAAATAAATAAATAAATAAATAAATGTACAGATTTGTGTATATATATATATATGATAGTTAAAATAGTTATACTACTAGTTTCTATTAGTTCATTGAAAGAAAAGTTTTGTGTTTATATTGTTTGGTCAGTTTTTCATGCCTGTATCTTATAATCGGAGCAAATACTTTGAAGGTAACAATACACAATGTATTAACCATTGTTACTCTCATATTATCTTGTTTTGAAATTTTGTATCATTATTTTTATTGTTTCTTCTCTTTAAAATAAAAAAAGAAAAGAAGGATTTTTTTTAAAAAAATCTCATTGACTACATCAACAGGTGGAAGTCCCAGTGGGGACAGAGTGTTTAGATGATACTGCAAAGAAAACAAAACCAAGAGTAGGTCCATACATTTAATCGCCCTTTTTCTATTCTTTAAGCATGCACAAAGATGTTTAACTTTGAGGGGCCTTAACCACCCATTCCCAAGCCTCTGATTATGTGGGCAGCCTGATTTCCTTCACCCATCATGGTGTGTTTCGCTGCCTAAACTCTGGCAGATGAAGAGCAAGTCCAAAGCAGCTCTTGCTCCCAGCATCTGGTGCCTGGATGTAACTGCCAGTGGGAGACCAGCAAGGATCCTACATGTGTGGTCTGAAGTTCACTAAGTCAATCCCCGACCCATTTTGTCAAATTCTGGGTGGTAGATCCAAGAATCTGTATTTAAAAACTCAACTTTGAAAGGTTCTATTCCAAAGTTTCTCAGTCTATCTCTTTCTTAGCTCTCAGCCACTCTCATGAACAATTTGCCTGATCAATGGTCTACACCTACTTTGATTCTCAGACACACAACAGTCATAGCAGCATAAATTCTGTACTCCTTCTTAGACAGGGAAGAAATGGCACATTATGTCAGAGCAGGTAAGCAACCGGAAATGCTACCCAACAAAATGAAAAATGATTGATGCATGATTCATTGTGGACCAACTAAAACAAAGTGCCTTTCAAAATTTAACCAATTGATACACAATCCAAAATTCCAAAAGACATAGTGTTCATTTATGCAGATTAATCTTGACTGTGACACAATACAGTAAAAAAGAAAAATAATATTACAACACTTCTGCCATACTACTTATCACGAATGATTTACCCAGAGGAAAGAAAATGTACTTCTTAGAATTTGAAAATCTGAAATAACTTAAAAATAATTCCTCAAAGAGGAAAGAAAGCAAAATTTTTCAAACCTTTAGGATCATTAGATTAGTGCTTCTTTGTAGCAACTGAAGTAAGTAATTAAATGTAGATAGCAATTTGAATTACTATCCAGAATAGAATCACAATTTTAGTTTTACTTAAAAATATTTTCATATTTACCAATCCTTTATTTTTCTCTTTTGACTTTCATAATTTTAGTTATTTTTGTACTCGTTAATCAACTAAGTGACTTTCATTTTCCAAAATGACAAGTGAGTTCTCTTGAAAATCACATAAGTATAACTAAATAAATGCATTATGTAAAAATGAAGATGACTTTGCAATTAAAGCCCACACTCTCTCTGACTGTGTCCCCAGTGAATCTAGTCTTCTTTCTCTTCCTAGAGGTTAGCACTGATATCACTCCGTAGGTATCTTGATTAATTTTATCATTGCTGAGACAAAATACCTAACACCCAAAGTTAAAGGAAGTTTATTTATCTCACAGTTCATAGAGGTTTCAGTCCATCACTGGCTGGTTCCAAGGTAGGGTAGCCTAGCAGAGGGGCATCACAGAGGATGGCATGGTGGACAGAAGGCAGCAAGAGCAGCAAGCAATGACAGCGGCCTTCTCTGTCCTTTATATTCTAACCAGACTACACACTCTTAAGGCAAGCAGCACTCACACCCAGGGTGGTGCACCCCTAGTCCTACCCAGAACTATGCCAAGCCAATCTGTGGACTAATTTAGTAATCACACACACTTGATCCAGCTACATCTAAAAAACACCATCTGGGCTGCTTGAGGCTTTGGTGGGACATCTAGATGCAAGCCATAACATTAGTGTATTCTTCCAGATCCTGTTCTGTGTGTTTACACACCTGTGCTCATGGAAAGCACTCACAATGCTTTTGGATTTTTGCATAAGCAATGTCATTCTATACACATTCTTCAACAACTTGAGTTTTTCTTCCATTAGCCCTTAGGGAGTTCTTCCTGTGAATGACAGTGGTAGCTATGTGCCACATATTGTTCTAAATATGGCCACCTCTTACCTAACTTAACTGCATAGTAGCCCTGTGAGAGTGGTTCTATTACTGTTATTTCACACACAAAAACTGAAGAAGAGAGAGAAGCAGAGAAACAGCTTCCACAGTCACCCAACTTGCAGTCAGTGTAGAGTTAAAAGCAGCAAGTCCCAAATAATTTAAATTGTCTTTGGCCTCAGCTGAGACAAAAAGCCATCAACTTATACCTCAGAACTCTTCAGATGACAATGGTGCTTTCCAAGTGTACTGCAATGAACTGGTGATTAGCCTTTCCCCTGAGAGGTAAGAGAGAAAGTTGGCAAATATTTAAATTCCAGTTATCATAAAAGCCAAATAAATCTACAATTATTTTCATCTTGATGGCATACATTTTAAAATTCATAGACTGTTCTTCATGAAAGGCAAAGAACTTTAATAAACCTAAGGACTTTGACTTATAACCTTGAGATCATGAGTGCTTATTAAAAATAAAAAGGCACATTTATCAGAAATCCATTGTCAAAGCACTGCTCCTGACCACAGGATGATTTATGACTGATGCCAGCCTCACTGATCTATTCTGACTAACTCAACAAGTGCAGATCCACTTCAGAGTAGGAGCATATCTAAAGGTGTTTGTACCTTTGGAAAGTTATTTCACAAGTAAAATAAAATTATAGTGTAAGTTCTTCAGCTCTGCTGAAGTTACAGAGCTGTTTCCACACAAACAGTGATTCTAGAGCTGGCACTTGTGACCACTTTGTGGTGGCACAGCCATGCCTACTGTACTCTTTTTGCCTGCTGTACAATATTCCTTGTGCTGATGACTACTGCTGTGCATTTGACCATCACTTGCTGACTGTCATTGAAATGGCTTCCAATACTTTGCAGCCTGACCCTCCTCCCAGGCCTCCAGTGCTGTTCATTCCCTCCAACAGCAGCTGTCAGAGTTTGGTTCCCAAATCAATGTCCCTGCCATCAACTGGAACTCATTAAAATGCAGACTGTCACATCAGACACCCTGAGAATAGGGCCTGCCAACCAGTATTTTATTGAACAAGCCCTTCAGGGATTCTGATGCTCCATTAAAATTGAGATTCAGCACATTTGATGTATACATAGAAAACCCCATCTTCAAGTGTTAAAAATTAGACCTCTACATAGAATCACATGTAGATATGAAAAGTCAGAATTCTAGATTGTTGTTGCTGTGATTTGAGATAGGGTCTTGCTGTGTAGTTCAGGCTGGCCTTGAACTCATGGTGATCCTCCTGCCTCAGCCTCAGCTGGAATTCCAGGAGTGCGTTACCACACATTAAGATTTTAATCTGACTTTTCCAGGAAAATCTTCAAAGTTATGAGTCCATTAAACTTGTCTGAAAAAATTGAAAGTAGTTTCATAATTCAAATACGTTATGTGATAAATCATAGAATTTGGAAAATGAATTTGAACTTAAATTTTATATTCAAAGATAAATACAATATTGAAGTGGTCCTGAGGGATCCTGATCCAAGGTCATGTGACATGCAGAGACCAAGCCCATGCGGCTGGATGTCTTTTCCAGACCCACTGGGCTGGGCAGTGGCCATGAGCACCGAGCCCAGGGCCTCAGATGCATCGCTCAGTACCAGGCTTCAGCCCACCTGTAAGAAAGGCTCTTCCAGCAACTTAGAAAACCCTAACCCTGAGAATGATTCTGAACTGGATGAGTATTCTAGAAGGGTGTGGCCAAAACCAAATGATTTCAATGTAAAGAAACTAGCCAGGCATTGTGGCACACACCTGTAAGCCCAGCACTGAGGCTGAGACAGGAAGATTACTGCAAGCTTGAGGCCAGCTTGTGCTACATATAAGTTCAAGGCCAGACTGAACTATGAAGTGAGACACTGTCTCAAAAAACAAACAAACAAATAAACAATCAGTGTAAAGAAACTATCCCCCCGCCCACCAAGTGTCAGGAATCTACTCAGTAATACTCACATTGTCTTATAACTTACTTGACAGTTTTTATTTTAAAATGAAATAGTTTGTTGATGTCTAATATTATAACATGTCAAGGAAAACTTTTAACATACCTGCATTCCTAACACACTTTTCTGTCTCTCCCCTTACAAACTCACCTACATTCACCCACACTCCCCCTTACACTCACCTACATCCCTGTGTTACAGGACACTTGGTATTCTGCATTTTTTACTTTAAAAAGAATATTTAGTAAACATTCTTCGATGTCTCCATGTTGCTGCATAATGTTCATAATGAATTTATGACTCTTTAATAGCCTAGAAATACTGCAGTGTCAAAATTTATTTAGGTATATTTTAAGGTATGTAAATGGTCTCACCTTTTTTATTATTATGAACAATGCTACCATGAATTTTTCCTTTTTCGGTTTCTTTTCTTTTTTTGTGCATGCACACATGGGGGGGGGGATGGGGGATTGAATCCGGGGCCTTCATACTAAGTTACATCTCTGACCTTTTATTTCTTTCTTTTCTTCCTCTCCCTCTCCCTGTCCCTCTCTTTCTCTCTTGCTCTCTATTTTGAGACAAAATTAGTCAAATTGTCCAGGCTGGCTTCAGATTTGCAATCCTCCAGCCTCAGGCTCCCAAGCTGCTGAATTTTTTTGCACACCAATTTCCCCTTTTTCTTTTGAATTATTTCCTTCGACTATATTTCAAGGAGCGGATTATGGGATCAATGAGCACATATCTGTTTATAGTTTTTTTTTTGTTTTTTTTTTTTTTTGAGGCACCAGGGATTGAACTCACAACCTCACGCCTGTCAGACAGGCACTTAAATCACTGAGCCAAACTCCCGACCCTTGTTTATAGTTCTTGATCTGAAATATCAAACTTGCCCCTCAATATTCTGGCACACTTTTCAGAGACATCAGCAAAAGTCTCCCAACAAGTGGTCCTTCCAGGAGGAAAAAAATGCTAAAATTAAATCAGGTCTAAAAGAAATCAAGTCTCAAATAAAAAGATATTACAAATATTAACCTATTCAAATTTGACCCAAAACACTACCTTGGAATCACACTCTCAATTATACCTTTCCCTGGAGCTTCATACAAAGGACCTTCTTGGGAACTCGAGAAAATCTGAGTATAAACTGCATGTAATAGTCCCTGACTTCAAGAGTAGTATGAAAATTAATAAATTGGTTTTAGAAAATCTTTATTTCCCAAACTTGCCACCTGCAAAATGAGAGTAGACACAGTAGCCCACCTTGGAGAAGGAAGTAAATAAAAATGAGGTTGGGGAGTAAATGTTTTCACTTTATTAAAATGAACCTGCTCGTCACTTTGAGGAACCACTCAAGCCTGATGGGAAGGCATGGAGTCACGCCAGTGACAAGACAGCGGTGGGATTTTAGGTCTGCCCTCCATCCTTCTGCTCAGAAAGCCTGGGTTACGGTTATCTCCGTTAAGGGACTAAGGAGGATGGGAGACCCCACCAAAGTAGATTAATTAAAACTGACTCATAGCAGGAAATAGTCAATTTATAAACCAATCATTTATAAAAGAAATATGTCTACCAAGATACTAGAGTGATCTGGCCAGAACTCTATCACCCTATAGGTAAAATCTTTCAAGAAAGCCAACTTACACTTAGGAAGGCTGTTTGGTAAGTGCAAATCAGACCTGGGGATTGGGTTCTAAAATTCAGATTTTGGAAACCTTTAGGCTCTACGGCATCCAACTCAGGTACTGAGTTATGGCTCTATCCTCAGACATGACCATCTCCTTAGACCACACTCAAGAGGCCCTGCCAGTGCTGGCCTAGGAGATTTCCCTCTCCTTGCTGCCTGCTGACCACACTCTTCCTGAAGGACACTTTCCTTCAGATATGATAATAGCTCACATCAAATTGCAGGCAGGTTTTGTGGATCTGGGACAGATTCCATCTCTTTAGGGATGATTGTGCTCTTATCTGTGATGTGTTGATTGATGGGCCCTGCTGAGTTTAATGAGTTGGCAAATTAATGGGTGACCTTGCTGGTCCTTCCATCCGTCCTACAACAACAGCACACAGACTAACAACCCACAAAGCCTTGGCAATCCAGGCTGGCCAGACTTGCTACTTCTGTTACTAAAAGATAGGCCTTTGAAACAGCATAGTCATTATTAGAAGGCACACAAATCCTTCTAAAATAATTTGTTCTCTTTAATAAGATAAACTGTCCTCCTGCAATCTTGTTTGAACTACAAAATTTCTTAGCAAATCTTTTATTCCACGTTTGTAATTTTAGCTTGACTCAATCTTGTTAGATTTTAGGAGATCCTGAACTAAGTGGATTTAAACTAATGAACTTAGTGTATTATTCCATGAATTGAAAAAAAGCAAGAATTATAATGTTAAAAAGTAGACTCTCACCACCACCATCCTCCTTCTCTGCCACCTTTGCTGTCGAAACACCACTCTATTGTAATTATCAAATTGCTGGACAATCGAGTTCTCAGTTTTTCATTTTTACTTTTCAGCTTATGCTGGTAATCTTAGCTCTCTAACTAAAATGTCATTGTGTGCAGAATTTAACCCAAGCTAAATTCATCTATTTATCAGCTGTTCTTTCTTTCAGATAAGGTCACCATTTGTTACATGAACGACCCTGAAGGACAGTATGCTCAGGAAAAGCAAGCACAGAGAGACAAATATCATATGATCTTTCTTACATGTAAAATCTGAGAAAGTTCAACTCCTAGAAACAGACAGACGAATGGAGACTGCGGGTGAGGGAGATGGGATACCTGTTTAAAGCGTACACATTTTCAATTATAAGATGAGCAGGGTCTGGAGAGCCAGTGGACAGCATGATGACTATATTTAAATACCGTGTTGTGTACTTGATTTGTTAAGAGAATTAGATCTTTCTCACCACGAGAAAAACAACCATACGAAGTAATCAGTGTATTCATTTGACCATGGTAATTATTTCACAATGTGTACATATACAAATTATCATCTTGTATTTTAAATATTGTAATTTCTATCTATCAGTGAGGCTTTGGTAAAGCTGAAAATCATAAGTATAAAATTAATTTAAAGTTTCAAAGAGACAGAAAGTGATTTAGTGTTTGTTGGGGGCTGAGGTAGAGGAAAATGGAGAGAGTTCACTAATGGATAGAAGCTTCTTTTGTGGCAACGAAAATATTCTGGAATTGGGTAGTGATAAAGGTCACACAACCTTTTGAATAAATACTCAAATCCACTGAATTATGGTTCAAATTCACTTTTAAAAGGTGACTTTCATGTATAAGAATTATATCTCAACGGAAAAAAGTAATTGAGAGCAACTTGGGTCTTCTCAGAATACTATATTTTCGCATTATTCATTTCTCATAGGCAAAAATTACAAGAAGCATAAAGAAAGGAAATTACTCAAACAATATTGATTTGAAAGTACGTTAAGCCTCGAGCAAAGTAGAAGCCAAGTCCACAGCGAAAGACTGAAGCCCTCCTCACCTCTCCCGAGAAACTAGCAAGCGACAGCAATCGGGCTGCCAGATTCCTCAAGAAAATCATGGGAACGTGTCAGCTCTGTTCTCCAGGGAGCAAAGTCAGCAACCCAGATGACATTAAGACTTTCATGACTCAATTTAAAGCAAGAATACAGTGTGGTCACTGCCATCACCACTGATAGGGGTCCATCCTTCTACAAGATGACTCACACCTGCAAAGCCTAGCCCACTCCAGTGCATAAAGAGCATGGAGAGGAGTAAGAAGTAGATGTCAGATTTCTGAAGATGTGGTTTGTAAATTGAATTTGTACAAACAGAATCACCAGGCCTTCACAAAATTCAGAAACATTTTCACTGGAGGTAGTGGTGTTGCGATACTTGGTCTCAAGCAATGTAGGACAGGATTTAAAATAGTATCTTAGTCCATGTATTGTTGCTAATGACAGAGTGCCACATATGGATAAATCATAAAGCAAAACAGTTTGTTGCCACCCAGCATTGTGACCCAACATCCAGGTGCTGTATCTGGTGACAGCCTTCTTGCAGGCTGAGTCCTAAGGTAGCACAGGTATCACATGATCAGAGCAAGACAGAGAAAGCCCCGGCCAAGCTGTGTTTTACCTCAGCCCTGCTCTCCAGATAATCCAATAACCTGTTAATCCAGTCATGATGGGCAGAGCTCTAAGTACTGCTTAAAACCCCACATAACCCTGCTTCTTAATGTCTCATAATGGGCTTACATTTCAGCAAGAGTTTTGGAGGGTGTGTGCTACACTTAAACCATACAGAGAGTTTAGGTTTTAGACAAACAGTATTAAGGGTGTTGCCTGTGGTCATACCAGGGGGAAGACCACTGTACCCAAAGAAGACGTTTCTGAGAATAGCTTCCTCTCTCTAGGTGGAATATAAGGATAGCTGGCCCACGTGGAACAAGAGTGTATACACCACGAACTGGTTAGGGAATCACAGGGGTAGGGAACTTTACTGAGTGCAAACCATGCCCCCTACAAGTGTCTGATCTGACTATCTTTGGAATTTATTAGCACAAGTAACGTCTCCTTGATTCTGGAGGTTACTTACACAACCCCTTCACCTCAGCACACTGCAGACCACCCCACCCATTTGATTCACTCCCAGATCACAGAGTCCTTCCTCCACAGTGAGCCTGCTCACCCCTGGTCAAACCGAGCCAGGAGAAGCAAAGCTGTGCAGATACCTCTGGTGACCACCCCTCTGAAAAGGAATAGGGCCATCTCTTCACATCTTTCCATTTCCCTACCCGATTTTGCACACAGAAGTTCTCCCTTAATTTAGATTCCTTAAATTCGAAGAATTTTAATTATCATTGTCATAGTCAAATTTACTTTGTGCCACTTTGGATCCAATTTATTTAAAACTGGGCAGGCTGTGGTGCTGTGAGGTAAGCCCTGGCAGCTGGTGGCTGGGAAGGGTACACCACAGACCTCCAGTGCCACATCAGAGTACCACCCGATGACCTCGCCCCACTGCTCCGCCTTTCCTCCCTTGTCTGTGTCACCTGAGGCCTCCGTTCTCCTCAGATGTTTTCATGCCAGGACATTAGACTAAAAGGCTCACGTCCTGTCACTAGAAGCCACAGCCAGTACCAGTCCCTCTCCCCAAGCGCTTGGGGAATGCCAGGCGGCTCCCAACACCTCGGCATTTACTCTCTGCCACACACTCGCAGTCACAGGGCAGAAAGGCCTGACCCCTTCCTGGTTTTCTTGTGAAGATAAAGGCAGGCGACACCTTTTGTCTTCCTCCTCCCCCCTGCAAGGGTGAGAAGAACACATATTAATACTTCTGTTTTCCCATCTTTCTACCTGAGAGACCTTTCCTAGTATCCTAGGTGTATGACCTCAGACCTCTTAACCAAAGCGAGACTCAGAGTCCTTCCACCTACCTCTCATAGTCACCAGGACTTTCAAGCACTAACTAACTCTAAGAAATCATCCAAATGTGAGCTACTGACGTTCCCAGAATTTGGAGCTGGAATGTAAGAGCTTCAGAGCTGGAGCGAGTGAGCATCTGTGCACTGTATCATCTGATTACAAGGACAGCCAGTGACTGGGAATGAAGAAGAAGCAACTTGGCGCACAGGCTGGAAGCAGGGAGAACCCAGCATGGCCCTGCCCCTGACCTCTCCCAGTTCTCTGACCAAACTCTGCCTGATGCCTGGCTGCTCCGGGCCTTCCGGTTTCATGAAATACCCCTAAACTCTTTGAGCAACACATCTTCTTTTAAATTAGCTGAAGCTGGTTTATATTACTTACAGCCCCACAGTCCTAAACTAGAAATACAGCTGAAATAGGGAAGCCTAGTGCTTGGCATCGGGAAAGTGTGGCTGGAGGCTGCCAGGCCAGGAAATAAGCGTGGTTAGCTGGCCGCCTCCCAGAATGGCTTTTCAAACAGCACACAGGTTGAGTACAGAGGAGAGTGCTGACCCCTGACAGAGGCATCCCTTAGACAGAGCGTGGCCAGGAGTCCAGGTGCAGCAGGGGACATCGACGACCTGGACTCAGGTGAACAATCGTGTA
Source organism: Dasyprocta punctata (assembly GCA_004363535.1). Lineage (NCBI taxonomy): Eukaryota > Metazoa > Chordata > Mammalia > Rodentia > Dasyproctidae > Dasyprocta > Dasyprocta punctata. Next base: position 997 of record RJWM01037534.1, on the reverse strand, counting down.
CGATCTGCCAGGGCTCAGTCATGTATTCAACAGGTGATTGGTATGTAAAGTCTGTGAATTGAGTGCTGGGTTAAGACAACAGAGGGAAGAAGGCCTCTGTGCTTCTACCTGTGTCCTAACGAAACCAGTAAAAGATAAAGGCATTAAGGAAATGAAATCGTGATGAAGCGCTGCGGAGAAAACAAAGCAGCACCCACAGAAGAGTCATGGAGCTCTTATCTAAATGCTGTGGTTAGGCAGAGCCTCCCATCTAAACTGAGCACCAGAAGCTCAGCTCCCGGGAGACACCAGGGAACGTCCCGGGCCGAGGGAAGCGGGTGAGGCGGGAGGAGTGTGGTGTGTTTAGACACGGGTGGAGCCCAGGGCTGGCTTGTAGCAACAACTGGAGAAAGTGGCCTCCCATGAAGAGATGCAGGCGGAGGCCAGATGGGAGTTCAAGCGACACTTTTGCAATAACTTCAGAACACTGTGTAATTAAATGAGAAGAAAGAACCATCTCATAATACTGTGGGAAAGCAAGAAGGAGCCTTCACATCTGCTCCTTTCACAGAAAGGGAATGGAGGCCCACTGGGCGTGAGTCTGAGTCATCACACTGAAGTCCCCAGCATCGGCCTTGTCCTCCCAGTTCCCTTCCTTCTTCCAGAGTGCCCACCTGACCCTGCAGCTCCAAGCAGGAGGGTAGGAGCAAGGTTCTTGCAGAGCCCTACACACGGCTTTGGTCACCTCCTCTGTCCTTGCACCCTCTGGACACTGCAGTCACAGGAAAGCCTGGTCACTCTCTCTGCTGTTGTGGATAAAATCTAGTGATGTGGGGGAGGGAAGTAAAAAAATTCAGATGTATCATGTCCATTTGTCAACCCCCCATGATGAATGTCATCATTATGTACTGCAAATGTGTACTAATAAAAATTTTAAATCATTAAAGAAAATCATGTCGCTTAATCTTTGCATGGAATACAACAATGATGGTGATGACTAACTTAGTTACTTTCCTAA
>RJWM01037533.1:0-17372 GCA_004363535.1 Dasyprocta punctata | reverse complement strand
GTTCAACATACGGAAATCAATACATGTAATACACCATATCAACAGGGCCAAGGACAAGAACCACATGATCATCTCAATAGATGCAGAAAAAGCTTTCGACAAAATCCAGCACCCATTCATGATCAAAACCCTGCAGAAAATCGGAATAGATGGTCTCTACCTCAACCTGATAAAAGCCATATATCATAAACCAACAGCCAACATCTTACTAAATGGAAAAAAACTGAAAATCATCAACCTAAATTCACGAACAAGACAAGGATGTCCATTGTCACCACTCCTATTCAATATAGTTCTGGAAATATTAGCCAGAGTAATTAGACAAGAGAAAGAAATAAAGGGAATAAGAATAGGAAAGGAAGAAGTGAAATTATCATTATTTGCAGACGATATGATACTCCACATAGAAGACCCCCAAAAATCCATTAAAAGACTTCTAGAAGTAATAACCAAATTTAGTAATGTAGCTGGATACAAGGCGAACACTCAAAAATCAATAGCTTTCCTGTACACAAACAACAAAGTCACTGAGAGAGAAATAATGGAAACCACACCCTTCACTATAACATCCAAAAAAATGAAATACTTAGGAATCAATCTAACAAAGGAAGAATTTTCCTGTGAAGGCACTTGGGCCTCAAGAAATCTTTTCAGAAGTTTTATAATGATTAATTTCATTTACATATTAAGGTCATTCACATTATTCACTTTATGTTAGTGTTTTGTGGGAGATTGTGCTTTTGGAGAAATTTTTAGTCCATTTTGTCTATGGAGTTTATATTTCTGCATATAGGGTTAATCATTATATCCACTTGTCATCTTTTTGATATCCAAAAGTTCTATAGTATTAACCCTTTCAGGCCTGTCACCAGAAATGTGTCATTTCTCTTAATTTTTTTCAAGAGTTTTGATTTTATCTTTTCAAATGGTTAACTTTTTGTTTCAGTGATATTCTCTGTTGTTTTATTCTTTACTAGTTCATTGGTTTTCTATTTTTTCATATTATTTCCTTTATTCTCTTACATACCATCCTTTCTCTGCCATACCTGGACACTGTCATGAAAACTGAAACCAGACATGTTGAGCAGCACATCAGAGATTCTCATCTGTAAAGTGGGGCCATAGGCACATCTATTTCCTGGGACTGCAGTGAGGATTAAATGATGTAGAAGTATTTTGGCTTTCAATGAAACATAGACTATAACTTTGTATATTTTAATGCGTAGCTACTTTGCACACATCCTGCTGCAATTGTCCTCAAAAACTCAGAAGTCAACAAAAGCTCTTTATGTGCTTTAACTCATATGCCCTTGCCTCTCAACATAGGGTCTCACAAATTCAAATGAGAGGCTGTTCCTAACATTGCAAACTTTTAGTTAAGACTCCAACCTTCTGTGTAGCTCTGCTGCTTTTATTATTATGTCTAGGGCCAACTCTATGCTCTTCTTGCTGCCTTCAAGATCAGGGATAAAAGAATCTACAGTGATGCTAAAAAAAGACTTCTGGATTTTGCACTAAAGATTTAACTGTGATTAATCGCTCTTGGCTTTTCATTGTCTTTCCCTCAGGTTGATGACCAGAAACAGCCATATCATAACATAGCTTTATAATTTTCATTTCCCAATTCATTTCAAAGGGACAATACCAAGAAATTTCCTTCCTCTAGCCAACCATTTCTAGAGCCAGGAAATTTTTAATAACTGCAGCTCCACCACAAGCCACTGGCTGCCCAGATATCATCTAGCACCAAAGCTGGATTTCTCATCACCAGTCAGCTGATGAGTAATCAGTTTCCAAACGTGCATTTTAGAGCCAGATTTCCAAATCACTCGTGGAGGTCATTTCCCCCAGAAATCCACACTGAAATGGATACAGGAATACAAGGAACATTCTTCATGGATGTCAATTTTAGAAGAAAAAAAAAACACAGCATTTCCTACATAGAAGCAGAAGGCTGTGATAGTCTGTTAGAATTATTTTAAATAGAAGTTAGGCAACTGGATTTTTATACTCCAGTTTTAACCTGTCTTCTATGTGACTCCCTGCCAAGAGGAGGAGTGAGCTTGAACTGTGCAGCTCTTCAATTGAGAGCATCCGAGAGTCATTCCACTGAGATATGATGGCCTCCAACACCTCAGCAACCACATAGGATGAAATCTCCCCTCCTCCCTCACTATTCCACAGCATTATTTTACATATAAAAACCATATTTTCACATTTTCTTAGTTATAAGAGCAAAAATGGCTTATTGTGAAACTATAGAGACTATCTGCTTTTCTAGATCTGTCTTCCATGAAAGAACAGTAAGATCTCAGATGAAATCTGCCCTGGGTCAGGGTAGCTAGATGATGATTGAAGTCCCTCCCAAGCATGAAGTTAACTGTTTTTACTTGCCAGGGTTTAACCAGATTTGTATGTCTCTTCTGAGGACTCCCCCAGCCTCTGACAACACAGAGTCATGTAGCTCATCTTTCTACTAAGCAGGGCAGCCTTGGGACTCTCACTGTGAAACTGTCCTCAATTTACATGCATGTCCTGTTCAGATTGATCCTATGGCCTTAGGTCACTCAAGTTTTCTTCTAGCAAAGGACGTGGACTTAGAGCCAAAAATTATGGACTTTCCTAAATTTGGATTTTATCAACCTATGACTCTTCCTAAACTATACAGATTTCTGCCATCAGAACTGAGATAATAATCCCTGCTTATAAGGCTCCTGTAGGAATCTAGGCTCCACACTAAGGGGAATGTCTCAGTGAGTACACACACTGTATCCTATCCCTTATGTAAGACAGTCTGGTTAGTGGCCTAAAGAAGGTTGGATGGGAATAAGGAACCTCATTATCCTGGCTTCTCCAGGACAGCCAGAACAAGAAGTAGGTTCAAAACCTTCCGAGTCTTTCTAGGCCCCACTAGCCTCATAATGGGCAAGCTGAGGCCCCTGTGGATAAAGTTGAGTATATCTCCATTAATGTTTATTTCTTTCCCTTGATTTCCAGGACTTGCGCCATCTATCTTTCCTGTAGTCTTTGCAACTCTGTTGCTTAGCTTGAATGTACTGCTGGTGGTTGGTGTATCTGCCATTATTACCTATAAGACACAGAGAACCTGACAGTAAATTGAAAGGAAGGGAGGACAGGACAAAAACTGCTGAGGGTAGCAGGAGGAAGAAGCTTACTTCACACAGCATCAAGACCACTGGAGTCTTGAGAAGGTGACATGCTAACCTCAGCACCTCAAGAATCTCATGAAACCCTCAAAGAGATATTCAGCTCCCAGGAGTGTTTGAGGTGCTGGAGGAGGAAACTAGGTCAAAGGAGTGAAAAGGCAATGCATAGAGTTCCAGAGGCCCCATGGAGATGGTGGATTGAGGGGCAGACTGAGGGGAAGCTGAGTGGCTCCATTGGACATCTATAGAATATATGAATATGGGAAACTCAGAGTACAGGAGGTATCCATAGTTTAGAGTGGTTTTGAGAATCCCTGGGCAGGCTAAGTTACCATTATCATTTGTATACTTCTGTGTAACTATGCAAGAGAGACACGAAAGGGGAGTCCAAAAAGGAAGGTGGTTAAGGAAAGAGTCTTGTCTGGGGACTGCCTCACATCAGGTATCACAGGAAGAGGGCAGCCCTGGGATTCTAGTAGCTCTCAGGAGACTTTTCTTGAATGGCAAGCAGATAATTGAACATAGACTTGTTCTTCACAGCTTCATCTTTCTCCTCTGCCACATGGGACCCTCAGACTCTGCTGCCTCATTCTTGTTCCTAGGGGATAAATCTGGGAGAAATAATTGATGAGAAGCTTCATACACATGCCCAAAAAACTTTCTTTTCCAGATGCATAGTGTCTCAGGACATCCCCTGACACACAAATTCATGTTGCTTCTCTGCACAAATGTTAATTCTCACAGAGGTGGATCTGCAATTGTGGTCTTTAGCAGAGGCCATGGGAGCTGACTCAGAACATCTCCCTAGAATGTCAACAATAAGACAATGCTAACACATTGGGTATTTTTTGTTTATCATCTTGGAGTTGGTCATTACCACATACCTGGGTCCAAATTTTCAAGATTTATTCTTTCTTTGAATTTCAGTCCAACCTAACTCTCCAGCCTTAATGAGAGTCTGAAATGAACTCTGATACTGTTTTAGAATAAATATATTTCTCTTTTACCTAAGCGTCCTACTCCTAAATCCCACAAAAAAAATGGACTCTTTTTAGGAATCAGAATAGTAGTTTTTCTATCATCTTGTATTGTTCCTAACTTTGCTGCTCATGGTACAAATGCACTGGCAGCCCAGAATCCTTGGAGTCATTCTTGTTTCCTCTTTTGCATCCAATATTCAATATGCCATTAAATGGTTATGTCTTCTGATGTGATAACACATATTAAAACATTGAATGAAAAGCAAACAATGCTAATTAATCATACTTGTCAATTTTTGTTGCATAAATACTCCCAGGTGTGGCCAATTTCTGGCAGTCAGCAATTTATAACCAAATGACTAAGTCAGAACCCTGTAACTGACCTGCACAGGCCATTCCAGCCTGCTACAACACACCCTTGAATTGTGCCCACAGTCTGCACACTGCTCATCTCAGCCAGCATCATATTCTCCTGAACCATTGCCAAAGTTTCTACCAGATTTTCTGTTTCAGCCACAGGGATTTGTTGAAAATGTGAGTCAAATCAAATCATTCCTCTGCTTCTTCCTAATATATGTTCATGGCTTATTCTCTTCTTTGGCTTTCATCTTTGCTCAATGTCACTTTTTTTAAATATTTTATTAATAATAAAAGGCAAGACAGAAGAGAATCCCCCATACTTGCTACATTGCCCGCTGTAAAGATATACTTGGGTTGCTGACCAGAGGCCTGGCCGAATCTACAAAACAAAAGTTGGTTGATGTTCCTTGGTTGCTATCAATTTAGCCAGACCTCCGAAACAGCAGATTGCTGATGGGGGGGCTGGGGGTGGGGGGGAGTGTTGTTCCCTGGTTCCAAGCCAGCGCACCGGTGCCGCTCAGGCCGGGCGGGGGCCCCGCGAGGGGCCCTTCTTGTTCTCCTCCAGGGTCCTGGGGTCAGGACCCCGGAAGGCAGTCCATATTGCATCCTGATCAGTGCCTGCACCGCTCGGGCCCTCAATGTCACTTTTTAAAAGGTACTTTTCTTATGCTAGCATGTATAAAATTTCCATTCTCCCCCTCTCACTCTGGTTTCCAAAGCCTTTTATTTTTAATGAGCATGTGTATTAGTCACTCTCTCATTGATGGAACAAAATACCTGGCACCAACAAATTAAAGGAGGAGAGATTTATTTTGACTCACAGTTTCAGTGGTACATTGCCTTCAAGGCAGAAATAGCACAACAGAATAGCATGACACCAGACTAAAGTTGTTCACTACATGGTGGCCAAGAAACAGAGAGAGAAGAGAAAAGCCAGAGACAAAAATACACCCTTCTAAGTCACACTCCCAGTGAACTTTCCCATTCTGATTGAGACCCACTTCCAAAAGTGAGACTTTTGAGGGCATTTTAGATCTAAACCAAAATAGCATGCATTATCATTTGTGTTGTACTGGACAAAGGCAGACATCTATCTCCATGGTAGTGCAGGTAGTGCACAAAACCTCAAACTGATGCCATAGGAAGCCATCTCCATAATTTAGGGGAAAAAATCATCACTATCTTGTGAATTTTGTTTGTTCTTGTCAAAATATTAAAAACCATCATAATATCAGTCACTAATGTGTAGAGAAATGAAAATAATCAAAAGTAAGTATTTACTAGATATGCTGTATGTTGAAAAACTAAAAATATTGAGGGTAAAGATATTTTGATTTTTAGAAAGTATATCAAGATATGCTAAGACAGTATTTCCTTTATACTTCTGTAATTTATAATATGAATAAAGCAATTACTATGGCTTATGTCTAGATGTTCCCCCAAATCCTCATGCAGGCATAGGTAGGGTTTTTCAGAGGGGGCTGGATCTAGAATGTGTGATGCTGGGATTAAGTGTATGATACTAGGATCAAGGATATGTAATTACTAAATTAGTCCACTGATTGGTTTGGCATAGATATGGGTGTGGATAATGGAAAAGTCTACTTTGGGTGTGAGTGCTACCTGACCTAAGAGTGTGTAACCCAAACAGAATATAAGGAACAGATAAAGGGCTGCTGCTATCACTTGCTGCTTTGCTGCCTTTTGTCTGTTCTGCTTTGCCATGGACTGTTTCTCTTCCACGATGCCCCTCCACCATAACACCCTGCTTTGTAAACAACCAACTATGGACTGAAACCTCTACAAGCTGAAATAAACCTTTCTTCCTGTAACTTTGTGTGTCAGGTGTTTTGTCTCAGCAATGAGAAAAGCATCTAAGACACCATCTTTGTACCTTGGTAAATTGTCACTTACTTTGTACATATAGATCAGCTTCCAACATTTTATCCTTTGAATTTCAGTGCTGTGAGATCTTCCCAAAAAATCTTTTAATAAGAAGAAAAGAAGGGTGTTTGTTTATTTGCTTTTGCTGGTCTTTTCCATGGAACACCTTCACACTTTTGTCACACTAACCCTTTCCTCAAGAGTATTGGGAAGTTCCCCTTCATGAGTTCCTCTGGCTGCCTGTGTAAAGTCTGCAAGTTGATCAGAGTAAGTTAGTGCCCCCACGCTCAACTGTTTGTACTTCTGTATCTCCGCTTCGATTCACTTTATATTTCACTACCAGCATTATCTCTTCTCAGTTCTTCAATGTGTTTTTCTCTTTGTTGTCAATGCCCTCTTTCAGTTAGTCATTCCTGTAAATGTCATGTGGACTCATCACAGGGCAACAAAGAGGCAACACAATGGACAACCCTGCTATCAGTGCAGAAATGGAGGAAGACATTCACAGGGACCAACCAATCAACAATGGACTTAGAAAAAATTGATGTGATTGGTCACTAATTGTGATGAATATCTGTTACTTGCAGATTTGTGGACTGCAGAGCTAGTGGGGGAAGATTTAATTTTATGTAATTACATAAATCTATAGTAACTGAAATTTGAGCCATGTGGCCAGGAAATGGTATTATTTAATTGAACAGTAATCACTAAAATTCATGTATCAGCACCAAAGTGAAAACTACCTGCACTTATTTTCTGTCTTTGTCAACCAACATGTCCATTACAATAAGTTAGGAACCATCTGTAACCTCCCAACGCAGAACGACTGCAATATCATAGGCATCAAATAATCTTTTCAAACAAATGAATGAATATGTCCACGGTAATATCACTTTCACCTAGATTTTGGATTTCACAACAAAGCTACTTTCTTTGCTTTTCTTGATTTGCATATTTCAATCTTTTTATTAGTATGTGTTTTCAATATATATAATGTTCCCATTTCTGGTAGGGAGTTGGTACATGCACATAATACATCTTAATTACTTTTTTCATCCCCTTTCCCTCCTCCTCCCACTTTGCTCAGAAGCAGAAATCCTGACTTAACTGCAGCCATTTTGTTAAATAAAGCTGCAGCCATTCTGTTCTCTGCTCTGAACTCAGCTAAATTATATGATTTGTCATAAAATTGAAACTTCTGTGAATGTGCTAAAAACTTTTTTACATACTGCTATGCTCACCACAAGATACCCATTGTACCATAACCTTAAGCAAAAGCTTATCTCATTCTCATAACTTCTATTTATCACTCTATACATAAAGTAACTTCTCTGTAATCACCACCTCAGACTTTGGAGTTTACTCCTCTGTGGTCCACTAGTGTTAATAAAGTTCCTTTCTACTCCTGAGCTTCTGGCTATTGTTGATCCAGTTTTCCCCACAACAGCTCCATCTCTTGATACCCTTCCTATTTGAGAACTATTTGTCTCCCTGCTGCCTATTGTTTCTCTTTTATTTTGTCCTTTATATTGTAGGCTTCACACAAGGTTTTCTTCATTCAACCACCTGGCTCCGCTGTTCTCCAGCTCTTTCTCTAAAGACTATTCCTTCTGTGTTTAAAAATGTCCATTAGATCTAGAGCAATAATCCTAAAATTCATCTGCAGTCAGAATGAACCAGAATAGTAAAAGCAATATTAGGCACAAAGAACAAAACAAGAAGCATTGCAATACCTGATTTCAAGTTATACTACCAAGCAATACTGACAAAAAAAGAAAGAAAGAAAGAAAAAGAAACAGCATGGTACTAGAACAAAGACACATGGATGAATGCAACATAAAAGAGGATAAAGAACTATCCCCACAGACACTTAGCAATCTGATTTTTGACAAAGTGGCCAAAAGTATACGTTGGAGAAAAGAGAACCTATTCAACAAGTGATGCTGGGAAAACTAGATAACTGTTTGCAGGAGATGGAGACTAGACCGATATCTCTCACTGTGTACTAGATTAAAATCAAAATGGATCAAAGATCTAAACATTAAAACAGAAACAATGAACCTACTTGAAAATAAAACAGCGAAACACTTAAAGCCATAGGTGTAGGAAAGAATTTTCTAAACTGAACTAAAGTTAACAAAAAATAACAGCAAGAAGCAACAAATGGGATTGCATTAAACTAAGAAGCTTCTGCACACAAAGGGAATCAATTAGTAGAGTGAACAGATAACCTACAAAATGGAAAAAATTGCCAGTTATTCCTTAGAGGACTAATATCCAGAATATATAAAGAGCTAAAAGAAAATTAGACCACCTAAAATAAAAGACCCAGTCAAGGAATGGGAAAGTGAAATGAACAGATACTTCTGAGAGGAAGAAGTATGAATGGCCAATAAATATGCAAGGAAATGTTCAACATCTCTGGCCATCACAGAAATGCAAATTAAAACAATGCTAAGATTTCTTCTTACTTCAGAAAGAATGACAATCATCAAGAAATAACAAACGCTAGTGAAGCTGTGGTGAAAAAAGGAACCATCCAATATCATTGATGGGAATATAAATTAGTACAACCATTATTGAAATCTGTACAGAAATTTCTCAAAGAAACAAAATTAGAAATTACATATACCAAAACTAAAAAAAAAAATTCCATATGACACAGCTATCCACCCTCTAGATATCTTCTTCAAAGAGCTTAAGATATCATACTACAGATACACACATGTACAAATATTTATAGAAGCACAATTAATAATGGATAACTCCTGGAAGCAGTCAACAGATGACTGGAAAAAGAAAATTATATATATATGTATCACAGTGACCAAAACTAATCCCTTTTTCAGTCACCCTTGATTCCTACCCCTATGGAAAAATCCACAGCAAAGTCTGGAGTTGCCAACAGATGTTGTATCAAAGGTCACTTTTTCTCCTCTGATCCCTTCAGGATAGACATAGAGATTCTCTTTCCCTGGAAACATGTGAGGAAAACACCATAAGCAGTCCAGCTCTATCATAAATTCTACCATTATGTGGGTAAGGATATTGACCTCATCCCCTCCTGCAGCTGTGCAGTTTAGCGAACATTAGATGTTGGATTTCTCCTAGAACAGAACATATGCCTGCCCATACAATATTTCAAAAGTTCCTAGCCCAGTCCATGTTTGGGATGCTGGGTGTGCAAAAACCATGAAGTTGTAGAGATGAAATGAGTTTCCAAAAGTGCATGTGCTTACAGGTGTTGAGCTCCAGTCACTCAGAATATTTCCAACAACAACTTCTCAGCCTGAAGCAACTCATCTGTCTAACTTTATAACCATGCAGAAAAAAGTTCCATGTCTTTTTCTTGCATCACAGTTCCCTTTCTCTGACATCATGGAGGCACAAACTTCCTGCTTTCCTCAGAGCCTAGAGTCCAAGATCTCTCCAGGACAGATTTTAGACAGGTTTCTACAAGCCACCATGATGCCTATCTGTGCCTTGCTGCCCCACCCACCTCTACCATCCCTACCTGCTGCTAGAACTCACAGGTAGGTGGAGCCTTGCTATTGTTCGAATGTGGTGTATCCCCCATGGTTCAGGTGTTGGAAGTTTAACTGTCAGTGTGATGGTGGTGGAAGATACATGGTTCTTTAAGAGATTGGGTATTCAGGGAAGTCCTTAGGTCAGTCATTACACAGCCCTTAAAAATGATTAAAATATTTTCTGATGGTCCTTGTCTAGTTCTTGCAAGAATGTCATTAGAAAATACTGAACCCCATCCTATCCACTCTCTTCTTGACTTTCTGATGACAATATGATCTCTTACTAATACAGACAATCCCACCATTGCCATTTTCTATTAGGTAACAGAATGAATGGAGCCCTTCCAAACCTATATCATGTTGCTTGGACTTCACCCTACAAAACTGCAAACTAAACAAACCTCTTATCTTTAAAAGTTAGCCTGCCTCTAATGTCTCATCACAGTAATAAAAAATGGTTAAGAAAGACCTCAAGTATGTGCGTGGTGTGGACACTGCTCTGTTTAATATGATCCTCCTACCTGTATATTCTCATAAAATATCTCTGTAGTTTGGACTAAGTTTGATTGTGTCTTCCTAAGATTTATGTATTGGGATCTAAGCGCCCAGTGTAGTAATGTGAGAAGTGATAGGACCTTTAAGAGGTGTGCTTGTAGCAGACCACATGACTGACATCTCCCACTCAGTCTGGCTTCCTGACTTACCATATAATATCTCTCTCTAGGATATGTCCCTGCCATTGTTATGTCACCTATCATAACACATGACTAGCATGGTCCTCATCAGAACCAGTGGTATGCTTTGGACTTTCAGCCTAAAAACTATGAGCAAATTACATCTGTTTTTAAGTACACAGCCTCACCTAGTAGATGAGTACTGAGTGTTCCACCCAACAACATCAGAATACACATTCTTCTCAGGTGCACATGGGTCATTCTCTAAAATAGGTCATATACTAGTCCACAGAACATGCTTAAGTAAATTCAAAGGAATTAAAATAATCCCATGTATATTATCTGACCATAGCACAATAAAATTAGAAATTAATGACAAAAATCCCACAAGAACCACATAAATACATGGAAATTAAATAACACTTTCCTAAACAACCAATAGGTCACAGAAGAAAGTAAAGAAGAAATTAAACAATATCTACAATCAAATGAAAATGCAAATACAACTTACTGGAACCTGTGGGACAAAATGAAATCAGTCCCAGAGGAAAATTCATAGTGGTAAACTTTCATATCAGAAAAACGGAATGAACACAAATAAACAACTAAATGCCACATCTCAAACTTCTAGGAAAAGAAGAGCAAGTTAAGCCCAAAGCCCAAAGAAGGGAGGAAATTATAAAGATCAGAGCAAAAATCAACGCAATTGAAAATAAGAAAACAATACAGAGAATTCATGAACTGAAGAGTTGATACTTTGAAAGAATAAATAAAATTGATAAAGCCTAGCCAACCTTATAAAAAGAGAAAAGAAAAAACTGAAATCCATGCAATAAGAAATGAAAAAGGTGAAATCACTACAGACCCTGCAGAAGTGCAGGAGATAAAAACTTTACTCTCATTGCTTCAATAATACAGAAGAAATGGACAGATTCCTAGAAACCTATGAATTACCGATTACCAAACCTGGATCAAGAAGATGTAAAACGCCTGAATAACCCAATTGCAATGAATGAAATTGAAAATGTAATTAGAACCTTACCAACAAACAAAAGCCCAGGTCCTGATGGATTCACAGCTGAATTCTACAAGAAATTCAAGGAAGATTTAATTCTAGCACGCTTCAAACTCTTCAATGAAATTGAAAGGGAAGCAAGTCTCCGAAACTCATTCCTGGAAGCAAGTATTACCCTAATATCAAAACCAGAGAAAGACTCAACCAAAAAAGAGAACTACAGGCCAATCTCCCTAATGAACATAGATGCAAAAATCCTCCATAAAATACTGGCAAACAGAATGCAGCAAATCATCAAGAAGATTACACACCATGACCAAGTGGGATTCATCCCAGGAATGCAGGGGTGGTTCAACATACACAAATCAATAAATGTAATGCACAAAATCAATATAGCCAAAGATAAGGATCACATGATCATTTCAATAGATGCAGAGAAAGTTTTTGATAAAGTCCAACACTCATTCATGAGAAGAACCCTAAGGAAAAGCAGAACAGATGGTATCTACCTCAATCTGATAAAAGCGATCTATGACAAAACAACAGCCAGCGTCATATTAAATGGTCAAAACCTGAAAGCTTTTGCTCTAAAATTATGAACAAGACAAGGATGTTCATCATCACCACTCTTATTCAATACACTGTTGGAAACATTATCCAGAGCAATTAAACAAGAAAGAGAAATAAAAGGAATAAGGATAAAAAAAGAAGTTAAATTATCATAATTTGCAGATGACATGATACTCTACATGAAAGACCCCCAAAATTCCATTGAAAGACTTCTAGGTGTAATAACCAAATTCAGTAATGTAGCTGGATACAAAGTCAACACTCAAAAATCAGTAGCATTCCTTTACACAAACAACAAATTCACTGAGTGAGAAATAAGAGAAACACACATTTACTATAGTATTCAAAAAAAACGAAATACTTAGGAATCAATCTAACAAAGGAAGTAAAAGATCTATTCGGTGAAAATGCAGTACTCTGAAAAAAAGAAATCAAAGAGGATTTCAGAAAATGGAAAGACATTCCTTGTTCATGGATAGGAAGGACAAGCATCGTGAAAATGGCCATTCTCCCAAAATTTTTATACAGATTTAAGGCAATTCCAATCAAAATACCATTAACATACCTTACAGATCTAGAGAAATCATTCCTAAAATTCATCTGGAATGAGAAGAAACCTAGAATAGTAAGGGTAATTCTGGGCAACAAAGGCAAGACAAGAGACATCACAATCCCTCACTTGAAATTATACTGCAAAGCTACTGTGATAAAATCAGCACGGTGGAATAAAAACAGACCTGAAGATCAATGGAATAGACTAGAAGATACAGCCACAACTATAAACATCTTTGACAAAGGGGCCAAACATGTTCACTGGAAGAAAGACAGCCTTTTAAATAAGTGGTGTTGGAAAAACTGGCTGTCCATATGCCAAAAAGTAAAACTAGACACATATCTATCATCATGCACTAAACTAAAATCAAAATGGATAAAAGATCTGAATATACCCGGGCGTGGTGGCACACACCTTTAATCCCAGCACTTGGGAGGCTGAAGTAGGTGGAGCGTTGTGAGTTCGAGGGCCGCTTGGGCTACAACGTGAGCGCAAGGCCGCCCTGAGCTACATAGTGTGAACCTACCTCAAAAAGCTAGGGCTGGGACTTTGGCTCAGTGGCTTAAGCGCCTGTCTGGCAGGTGTGAGGCTGTGAGTTCAATCTCCGGTGCTGAAAAAAAAAAAGACACTGAATATTAAAACAGAGATACTAAATCTGCTGGAAAACAAAGGATGTAGAAATCTGGAAGACACAGGAGTCAACAGAGAGTTCATGAACAAAACCCAAACTGCACAGGAAATACTTCCCACAATCAACAACTGGGATCTCATCTTATTAAAAAAGTTTTGCATGTCAAAGGAAATCTCCAACAGAGTGAAAAGAAAACCCAAGAATTGGCAAAATATCTTAGCTAACTGTCCCTTAGACAATGGGCTTCTATCCAGAACATATAAAGAATGTTTAAAAATCAGGGGCCCAAAATTCAAAGACCCGATCCAAAAATGTGCATCTGAGGTAAATTCACACTTCCAGATGAAGAAATGCAAATGTCAAATAGATATATGAAAACATGTTCAACATCATTGGCCATTTGAGAAATGCAAATTAAAACAACCCTAAGATTCCATCTCACTCCAGAAAGAATGGCCAAGATCAAGAAATCAACCAAAAACAAATGCTGGAGGGTCTGTGGGGAAAAAGGAACCATTCTCCACTATTGGGGGGAGTGTAGGCTGGTGCAACCATTTTGGAAATAAGTGTGGAGAATCCTCAAAAAGCTAGGATTAGAAATTTCATTTGACCTAATTATCCCACTTCTGAGCATTTTCCCACAAGAACTGAAAGCATCATACCACAGTGATATATGTGCACCCACGTTTACAGCAGCACAATTTGTGACAGCCAAGTCTTGGAAACAGCCTAAGTGCCCATCAATGAGGAATGGATAAAAAGGTGTGGTATTTTTATACAATGAAGTACTATCAGCTATAAAGAAAGATTACATGGAGGCTTTTATAAGTAAATGGACAGTACTTGAGACCATACTTATAAGTGAAATAAATCAAACTCACATGTGTAAATACCATATTGTCTCCCTAGTGTAAGAAACTGAAAAAGCAAATACAATCCATAATTTACAATAAATATTGTGTAAGCATAAAAAACTGCTCAAAGAAGAAAAGTAACTGGGATACGGGAAAGGAGGAAAGAAGGAAGGGAAAATGAAAAAAACATAAATTTGCATATATATACATAAGACAGCTAAAATGACTATACTACTAATTGTATTAGTTGGAAAAGAACATCTAATACTTACATGATTACATCAATTTTACATGCTATATCTGGTGATCTAAGCAACACTTTTGAAATTAACAGTATGCAATATTACAACCATTTTTAAATTCTTGTATCTTGTGTTGAAAATCTATGCTCATTGTTTTGGGCTTGTTGTTGTTTGTTTGTTTGTTTGTCTCTTTAGCTTTTTCTTTTCTGTGTCTTTTTTTTTCTCTTAAATAAATAAAAAAGAAGAAGTTGGAATCAACCAATAACAAATGCTCCCAAATGTGAAATCAACATTTCAAGAAGGCAGGAAAGGCCAAGTGGAGCCAGAGCAGCCCCAAGGCAGAGAGAAAGCATTGTTTCTGGCAGGCTTGTCCAGACCTGAATAAAACTGCACTCTGAGTAACTTCCTGCCTTACAGCTGCTGTGTGACCTGACTTCAGTTTTGCAATCATGATGCAGATTGCTATCTCATTACCACAGAACCACTTCCTCTCGTGGAGAGGGAGGCGGGGTGACTCTAATTTCCAAAAGCAGAGTCTGGCATCTTCCTGACATAGACACTTGAGCAGACAACCCTTCCTGCGCCTCCATGATGCCTGTCTCTGTCTCCCAGCTCCGGCCTTCGTGTCTTGTCCTGCTACTGACCCTTCTGCTCAGATTCACAGGTGAGCATGGCCCTGGGGTAGAATCCTTTCTTCTTGATCCTGGGCCAGCCCTACTACTGGACCTCAGAAGCTCCAAATTAACATAGGTCCGGCCACAGAAGATAAGGGCAATGCACTGTCTGAGGGCACCTGGTTGTGATCTGTGTAGATTCATCAGGTTCAGCAGGTGAGCAGAGGCATCAATTCAAAGGAAGATTCAAACAATGCCTACTGACATTTTATAATATTTAGGTGATAAAATATTTTTCCAGGAGGATCATTATTTAAATCTCTGTAAGCTTTTGATGCTGTAAGAGGTGAGGCAATGTTCCCAAGGCAACTAGTTGAGCTCTAGGGTGGCTAGTAGGCAAGCCTGGCCATAATCCCAGTATTCTCTGCTCATCACTCAAAAATGAGAAGTCTGACATAGAATCTACTTGAGGTGAGCAAGGGAACAGTGTTCAAGGAGATTCTCATCCACTATCTAACCTCAGTAGGGTTTCTCTGTCCACTCTGTTCAGTCCTCCATGGTCTATGTCTTATGCACTGTTCTGTAGTCTCTTCCTTTAAGTAGTTCCACATTTTCTTCCTAATGGAATCTGTTTTCTTCTACTGGGCCTGTCATAGGAGAGCACCATGGACTGGGTGACTAAAACAACAGACATTCATTTCCTTCCACATCTGGAAGCCAGAAGTCCAAAACCAAGGTGTTGACAGAGTTGGTTTCATCTCAGAGTTTATCTCTTTAGCTTGAATATAGCATCTTCTCCATGTATCTTACACATGTCTACCTTCAGTCTGTTTCTTGTATCATTTCCTCCTCTTATAACAGCATAGGTCATATCAAACTGGGATCCACTCAATGTCTTCATTTAACCATTTTTAAAAATAGTCACAGTCTGTACTATTGGGATTTCACCTTCCACACATAGGAAGGGGAACAGTTCAGCCCTCAACAGGTTTCCACATTGTCCCCTGGTTCCCTCACCTTTCCTGTGTTGATTTTATTTCTCCTTTTCCCAGGACAGGCATCTCTGGGGCCTCTTGTCACAGCCCAGGAGAGCCCCTGCTCACATCTATTTAACAGACTGTCTGTCCTCATCTCCTTTGGCAACGAAGTTGACCCCTCAGCCACAGGACTGAGCACATTAATCAGCCTGGACCCCACTTTAGTTCCTTTGTAATACAACTTCCCATGTTGTGGAGATGCAATATTATGGCTTGTATCTAGATGTCTCCCTCCCCTTCAGCCTCTTAAGCTCATAGGTGGGGCTTTTTAGCTTTTTTTTATTTTAAAGGGAGTAAAATAGAACAGTAAAGTTAAACAAAACAAAATAGTGATAGGACAGTAGAAAATCCACAATCATTATATTGCAGTCTTATCCTCTAATTAGTTGCTCAGACTACCAGCCCCAGGTTTGCAAAGTCAATCAAACAATTTAAATGCCAAGCTGCTTCCTTTCTTCAATTATTATCATCTCAGCCTGTGTCACATCTGGTTGCTTACAGGGCAGTCAGGGAAGGCAGGAGACAGAAGGTAGAGGTGACTTCCTTTCTACTTTTCCCTGGCCAGCACACAGGAAGGCTGTACTGCTTCCTTGCTGCTTCTCCCTGACTGACAGGGCCTCCACCAACATACAGAGGGTGTGGGCTGCATTGCTTCCTTGCTGTTTTTCCACTGCCAGTAGGGTCACTGCTGGCACACAGGGCACAGGGACTGCGCAACCCCTTCACCATCCTCCTGCCACTATCAAGGCCTCCACCAACATGCAGGGCACAGGAACTATACTGCTCTCCTGCTACCACCCTTCTTCGGCCAGCAGGGCCTCCACTGGCACACAGGGTGTGGGGACTGCATTGCTTCTCTGCTGTTTCTCCCTATCCATCAGGGCTGCCACCCCTGGTTTTCTTATTTTTGCTGGACTCCTGAATTATCTCTCTTCATGGGCTTCAAGTCTCAGTTCAGATCCTTCCTGTGTACAAGGAATCCACCTTTCTCCTCCTTCTCTTCCACATGTTGCTATATTCCAGGGTCTGGACACCAAACTTGGAGAGGTTCTTTCTCTGCTCATCGCTCCATCATTTTCCCAGAAGTCTAGGTAGGGCTTTTTAGAGTTGGCTGGATCTAGGTTATGTGACACTGAGATTAAGAATGTGTGATACTAAATTAGTCCACTGATTGAAATTAGCATTGATCTGGGTGAGGATGGCACCAATTAATAGGAATGTAAAGGGAGAGAGGGAAGGCAGGCTTACAGCTGGTGCTGCTGCT
>RJWM01037531.1:0-17387 GCA_004363535.1 Dasyprocta punctata | reverse complement strand
TTCCAGCTAATTCCTATCAGAAAACCGAGAAAGCCTGTTGAGGAGGTAACAGGGGTCTTGGGTGTGTCCTGCAAACCTGAGCATGGGTCAGCCTAAGCAGAGGCCAGGCCCCAGTGGTCATGAGAATGGAAGGATGATTCCAGGACATTTTGCGGAGACCGTCCCTTTCATTACCCACCCAGCGGGTAAGGGCCTAGGCGGCAGAAAACAGCCCAGAGCCCTCAGCTGCCTAGCACTGTCTCCCTACACCAGCCCTGCTCCCTAAGCTTGGACTCCAGGCTCCTCTAATGCCTGGTTCTGCAGGAAGCCCCCTCGGGCAGCGTTTAGTGGGCAAGTCTGAAACCTTGGGGACCAAACTTATATGCAAAGCTGTGGGGATGGGACCCCACACACTTTGTATGCCCAGAAGACAGAGCTGATTTTTACAGCTGGAAACCTGCCCTCCCTTCCTTCCTTTCTTCTTCCTTCCTTCTTTCCTTCCTTTCTTCCTTTTAGAATGAGAATTATTATCCTATTTGTCCCACAAAACAGGCTTGATTTCACCAGCTCACAGTTGGAGGAGAACTGGCTCAGGAGGAAACACACCTTTGAATCATCCATGTACTTGACTGGTTGAGACTTTGGACTTTAGACTCTTGAGCTAAGGCCCAATGAGATAGGACTGTTGGAGCTATCTGGATGGAACTAATACACCTTGCCTTGAGAGGAACAAGAATATATGAGGCTGGGAACAGAACACTATAGTTCGAATGTGTGGGTTCTTCCAAAATGCATATTAGAACTTCATTTCCAAGGTGTTGGCATCAAGGGATGGGGCTTTGGGGAGAGGATTAAGCTGTGAGGAATCTGTCCACCACACGGGATGAACGTCCTTATAAAAGAGGCTCCAGGGACTTTCCTGGTCTTCATGTCTTGTCTGCCGTATGGGACACACAACAAGAGGCAGTTTTGGAAGCTGATAGCAGTCTTCAGCACTGCAGGAAATAAATTTCTATTAATTACAAGTCACCTACTCCAAGGCATTTTGTTCCAGAGACAATTGGACCAGGACAGTTATTTTATGTGTCTGTGTGTGTGTTTATACAAACAAGAAACCACTGAGTTCCCTGAGGTTCAGGGAACAGTTTGGAAGCAGGTAGTTTAACACCAGTCTTGAAAGGAGGCAGACAAGCAGATGTCTCAGAGTTTTTAAAAAATCTTGAACTTTCAGTGTTAGTATGACTCCTCTAATTAAGAACATATCTAACATCATGAGTGAAAGAGTCAGTGCTTCCCCAAGGGCTCTGTCTCAGGAAAACACACCACTCCATGCAGATCTGCCACAGGCCTCTGCAGGTGTGGCCTGAGGTCCACGCAGATGTGTCCTCAGGTCTTTACAGATGTGACCTCAGGTCTTTACTAATGTGTCCTTAAGTCTTTACTGATGTGGCCTCAGGTCTTTGCAGATGTGGCCTCAGGTCTTTGCAGATGTGTCCTCAGGTCTTTACCAATGTGGCCTCGGGTCTTTGCAGATGTGTCCTCAGGTCTTTACAGATGTGTCCTCAGGTCTTTGCAGATGTGGCCTCGGGTCTTTACTGATGTGGCCTCGGGTCTTTACAGATGTGGCCTCAGGTCTTTACTGATGTGTCCTTAAGTCTTTACTGATGTGGCCTCAGGTCTTTGCAGATGTGGCCTTGGGTCTTTGCAGACATGCCCTGAGGTCTTTGCAGATGTGGCCTGAGGTCCATGCACATGTGGCCTCAGGTCCATGCAGATATGATCACAAGTCTCTACAGATGTGGTCTCAAATCTGTGTAGATGTGGCCCCAGGTCCATGCAGATTGGGCCTGAGGTCCATGCAGATGTGTCCTCAGGTCCCTGCAGATGTGGCCTCAGGTTCATGCAGATGTGACCGCAGGTCTCTGCAGATGTGGTCTCAAATCTGTGTAGATGTGGCCCCAGGTCCATGCAGATGTGGCCTCAGGTCCCTGCAGATGTGGCCCCAGGTCCATGCAGATTGGCTCTCAGGTCCATGCAGATGTGACCTCAGGTCTCTGCAGACATGGTCTCAGATCTGTGCAGACATGGCCTCAGGTTCATGCAGATGTGGCCCCAGGCACAGATGCACAGGAAAGAAAGCGCTTGTGCACATGGAGTCCCAGCATGCTCACCCACACAGAGCAAAATGCACATGGCTGTGGCCTAATAAGTCCTCTCCATGGTGCAGAGTGGGACAGCGGCCCTCAGCCATAGTCCATGCGTCAGGTCACTGCCAGGCACAACTGCTCACCTGGTGACAGATCCCCTAGGGCACAGAATCCTCTGCCCCTCACTCAGGACTCAGAACACAGCATGAGTCCTTTAGTCCTTCGGCTTCCACAGTGATGTGAAGATCATAGCACCTCCTTCCCTGGATGGACAGAGGAGGAGATGGGAGTGGATTTTGTGGTGCACAAGGGGGTGGAAGGAATAGGACAGGGAGACACTGGCAGGGCACAAAGTGGGCCTGTACCCATGTCCAGCATGACAGCGTCAGTTTGGCTATGGCTTGGCTGCAATAAAACATCATATTTCAACCCATAAATCTGCCAAGGCCTTCCTACACCATTGCAGACCGAGTTCTTGGATGTTGGGCAGAGGGCCAGGGCAGTTCACCTGCTTGTCCCCTCTACCCACATCAGGCTGAGACAGTAGGATGTGTGTAGGGCGTGGGGGAGACTGCAGAACCCACCAGAGGCAGAGGCAAAGCCCCACAGCTAAATTGGACCTGCTCCCTCTCCTACATGAAACTCCTGCAGAGCAGTGCAAAGGATGGCACAGCCAATTTTTCCTGGACGCATCAAACAGGCATCGGATGGCGCCTCCATCTCACGTGCAGAGGGTGTGGTACAGGTGCCTGCAGCTCCCTGCGTCATACAGTTCACACCCTGCGGAGGCGTGGAGGAGGCGGCACTGCCCAGAGGAGCAACAGCACCACACTGAGCTTTCCATGCCCACCGCCTGCCTCCATCACACATGGGCACACAATCCCTCTACGCAGAGGTGACAGCTTGTGACACTGTCCCACTCTCTCTACCTGTCTCTGTCTTGAGCACACATGCATGAAGGCACACACCCACCCACACATGCATGCACATGTGCGTTAGCTAGGGCTGGTCCCTGGGGGTATTAATGCACCCACAAGACTGCTATGCACACAGCAGGGGCAGCACAGGGAGGCAAACCTCTGGGGAGCTGAGCAGACCCTCGCCATCCTGCCCAGCTTCCCTGCTCACTTCACAGGGAGTGGGTCTCAGAGGGAGGCCTGGAGTTTGCCTTCTCCGGTTCATGTCTGGTGGCCTCCTCTCCTCCCTGTCCTCTCTGGATGGCAGCAGCAAGATTCAAAGAGTGGGAGCCCCAAGGCAAAGGACAGCCAGAGATCTGGGGTTAGGTGTGCTGGCCTCTGCCATCCCTCTGGATGGTGGCTCCTTGGGCCATGTCAGGGGGACATAGTGGGCAGGAAAAATGCCATTTCTTGGAGTCCTCTCTCAGCTTCCACTCCAGGGCCTCTGCAAGGGGCTGTGTGAGTTCAACGAGTTATTCCTGGGACCTCTGCAACCTGGGCTCTGCCCTGCAGGTCTGTACCCAGGTGGAATTCTGACCCCTGGATTCTGCTTGGGATTCCCTAACCTGCGAGGCATCACACTGGCTCTTGTGGCCGCTCCTGACTGTTAGGAAGGAGAATAGAACATTCAGACACAAGTGATTTAGCATCTCCCTCAGGCAGGAACCTGCACAGGATGTGGGAATCATGGCTGGTTCCTTTGTCCCCAGAGAACACCCAGCCATCCCTTCTGCCCTTGTGAACCCAGGATCTCCTGCTCCATACTCAGCCTTCTCCTCAGGGTCCACAGTGTCTGTTCACCCCCTGAGCAGTGAGGAGTCAACACCAGCAGCCACAGCCACAGTGGAGACCTCAACAGACAGGTAACACTGGACACGATCCCACACGGGGGTCTCCTTGCACTGCTGCAGAGGAGGGCGCTGTGGCCAGCTGGGAGAGGACATGCCGGTGCCCCAGACCCACAAATGGGACCAAGCTAAAGCAGCGGGAGCCCCTGTCCCACTACTTAGGGTTTGCTGGGTTCCCAAGGTAGATCCCCACAGGGAGGGGACAGCAACCAGGACTCCTGCTGTGGGGACGGTGGTCTCGGCCCAGTTCCCAGGCTTTGCTAATAGTCCACCATGTGGCCCTAAGGCTTGCATCAGGGTTTCAATGCCAACATCCTGGTGACCTTCACTTGATGCTGCCAATCCTTGGTCATTCGACTCTCACGCAGACCCCACAGGCAGCCGGGGTGAGTCTGCCCCTGTGCGCCACTCCATCGCACAGGACACAAAGCTCAGCTCTGATTTCTTCACTTTATAAGTGGGCACAGAAGCCTAGAAGCCCAGTGTCTTCAAGCCAGTCAGTGCCGGAGGTGACCTCATCCTCAACAGACTTTGGGGGCTTCCTTTGTGCTTGGAAATCTGTGTCCATTCTTCACACCAGAGGCCCCTCTGTGTGGGTGAGTGTATGAGTGTGCATGCTTGTGTACAGGTGCACTTGTGTGTGAGCATGCATGCCTGGGGATATGCCTATGTGTATGAGTATGTATAGGTGTGTTTGCACAACTGTGCATGTGTGTACAGGTAGGTTTGTGTGGGTGTATATGAGTGTTCATGCATGTGTAAAGGTGAGCGTGGTACAAGTGTGCACACGTGTATAGGTGTGTCTGTGTACAAGTGCTGTGAGTGTGCAAGTATGTGTGCGCGGGTGTGCCTGGGTGTATGAGTGTCTATTCCAGCACCGCTGTCTCCAGAATAGAATGGAGGAGTGGGAAAGCTTTGCTGTCCTCCTCCCTCCGTGCAAAGCTCACAGATGCACAGGAAGCCCATCAGGGATGGGCACACTGCGGGGCTCACTGCTTCTTGCCTGGCTGTGACAGGGGTCTCAGAGCAGGGGCTGGCACTGAGGTCTCCATCCACACCCCTGACGCAGCTGCCCCGGGGCTTTCCTGGAACTTAGGCTCAGCACTGCCCACATCTGCACTTGGCAGGGGAAATTGAGTCATAGAAAGACACAAAGAAAAGGAGCCACCCGCTGGCCACAGCTCTGTGCCATGGCCAGGCAAGAAAGACTTGAGCAATCGCGCCGAGCCCCATCTTAGTCAGAAGCCACCTCCACCTGGACATGTCCTTTCCATGCTAAACTGATGCCACAGAGCTCGTTTCATAACTGCAAGCATCCACCTGGTCTTCCCAAAGGGCTCCCCAAGAACAGACGTGTGGAGTTCAGCACACAGGGTCAGAGGCTGAGGCCGGCACCTCTATACCTTGGTCCCTCCAGCCTCTTTCTCTCTCACCTTCTATCTCAGGAGCTGCCCTGGACCACAGGGTCTGTGCCCAGCAGTTCTGACCTGAAGGCTCTGATGGTGGCTGCAGGGTGAGCTTGCATGTGTGGTGGCCTTGTCCTTGCTGCTGCCTGCACCCGTTTTCCTCTTCAACTCAAGAGGAGGGAGACACCACAGCAACGAGGAGACAGGAAGTACAGCCCAGAATGAGGCCAAGAGTTTCACCGGGGTACAGCTACAGCTGACAGATGCCAAATGTGGTCAGAGCCAATGGCCAGACTGCAAGCTCTGTCTGAGGTGGCCTTTGACCCTCACAGTGTGTCTCCCAGGTCCTCGATGTCATGCCCACTTACAGGTTAAGGCTCTGGGCTCTGAGGGGTCAGTGGGGCTGGGTGTGGCCCAGCAGCCTGCATTCCAGCAGAGATGGAATCCCCACGTGAGGACTCGCATTGCCTGGGGAGAAAGCTCCTAGAGCTGTGCTCCTCTGTGACCTGAGCAGTGCAAATTTTAGTCAAAAGAAACTGCACAACAACTGAAGCCCAGTTGGCACCTTCATTCTAAAACAAGTGTGACAATGAGAATGGTGCTATGCGCCAGAGACCCGCACCTGCTCGTGGGCAGGAATTACTCATTGTTATGGGTATGGTCCTGTGCCCCCCACAAAGCCTCACATAATCATGGATGGGGCTGAGTCTGGCATTTGTGATTGGTTTGTTGTCTGATGCTGGGATTGGTGGTGTGAATGTTGCACCCGCCCAGGTGTGGAGCCGACATACAGTGTAAGGGCGAGAAGAAGGCGTGTCCTCTCTCGTCCATTTTGCACCTTGCTGTTTGGCAGCCACCATGAATGGCTGCCCCGCCATGCCGCCCTGCTTTGCAGCCAGCTGAATATGGACTAAAACCTCCAAGAATTGTAAGAAATAAACCTTTCCTTTCCTAATTTTGGGTGTCAGGTATTCTGTCTCAACAACGAGAGAAAAGTAACCAAGACAGTCATCCAAAGGTAACACAGGTGCTAACTGTGAATGCACACAGAGCCCACAAAACGAAAAGCAAGCTGGGGTGTAGTGGTGCATACCTGTCACCCCAGCACTCGAGGAGGCTGAGGCAGGAGGATGAGGTTGAAACTCAGACTAGGCAACTTAACAACTTCGTGACACCCTATCTCAAAATTAAAAAGGACTGGAGATGCAGTTCACTACAGAGGCCTTGGGTCCAAAAGCAAAAAGCAATAGAAGGCCTGGAACTATTTGCACTCGGGGTGGGTTTTCTGTGCAAGAAGGCATAGTGCACCTCCCTGTTCCACAGGGCTGGTGTTTCATCCTCCCTGTGGCGGTCTGAGCAGCAGCTTGGGTGGGAGGTGCTGAGGACAAACGGGAAGGGCACTCTCAGGAATGCCTTCCACACTATCCTCTGATGCCCCTGTAAACCTGCTGATAACCGCCCTGCCATCTCCCATAAACCTGCAATAAAACCAGCGAGACTGCGCCCCAGCTCCCCCTGTGCCTGTCTGGAAATGCTATTTGCTGCTGGCAATTTACAGCAGAGGACAAAGGCAGGCTGGGCCACTCCAGTCCTGAGGAGTGGTGCTCTATGGCAGCTCCCACCCTAACTGCACCCAGAGAAAGAGCACACAGTGCATCCCACATCCCACCTAGCAACTGGGAACCTGGCCACTTCCTCCAGCCACATGTAGAAAGAAGCCAGGCCCAGAAAGAGAGGAAGGGGACCTGGAGAGGGCCCCTCACCCCAAGACGGAGCCAGGGGACATCACCGGGGCCTGACCAGGGATGTACTGGTCTTAAGCCCCACCTGCCCTGCTGTGCAGACCACCGAGCACCATCCACAGATACACACAGTACACCACACAGGCGTGTACACACACCCATGCATACCACACAAGAACACCACACAGGCACGTACATACATACCCACCACGCACATGCACATATATAACACACAGCATCACATGCATGCACACAGTCACACATACAGAGGTATAACACACATAGAATAGACATACAAATACACAGATCACATACATGCACACAAACACACACCTATACAGATGTGTGCACACCTATTCCACAGACATGTAAACCACACGTGTACACATGAACATTTATACACACACTGATAGCACACACCATACACATACAAATGCATATATCACCTCCTACATGCACACACATCACACATGCAGAAGTATGCAACACAAGTACACACCACATACTCGTAGACGTGCATATGTAAAATTCAATGCACATGCACACAAACACACAGACACAGCACATGCCACCTGCGCATGCTGCGTATATGAGTACAACAGCCATATGAAATGCCCACATGCACATGTGTACTGTATGCATTCATGTCACATACATACGCATCCAATCATGTGAACACACATGTGTGCATGTAACAAACACGGTCTCCTGCCAACTACAAGCATTCCTCTCCTTCCTTCTCCTGTGCTCCTGGGCACAGGGTGGGGAGGCTAGGAGGCGGGAGCAGCACAGGAAGACAGATAGGAGGGTCAGAGAGCAGAGACAGAGCCGGTCACAGGGAGACGGATCACCAGGTCTGAGGCTGAGGTCCAGGGAGAGGGAGTGGTGGCAAGGATATGAGGGAGAAGACAGTGGAGGGATGGCAGGAGGGGTCACTGGCTATGGGGCGAGGGGGGCGTTGGAGCTGGGGAGTAGGGCAGCTGGGGAGGAGGCCAGGAGAGGCTGTGGCTCAGGCAGGAGCACCCTTCCCTTCCCAGCCTGCCTGGGTAGATGAGATCCACAGAGGCCAGAGGGCAGTGTCTACACCTACAGCTATAGCGGTGAGCCCACCTAGACCGCTGAGGCCACCAGGCCTGGACCAGGGCTGCCAAGCTCTCCACAAGGACATGACCTTCAAGCCTGGGGACAGACATGCAACCTGAAGCCCAGCAAGACCCTCAAAGCCATCCCCATGACCACCTTGCCAAAAGACCCTTCCCTCCTTCCAGCTCCCCTGGGCCCTCTGCTATCAGAGGGTCACCCCATGTACAGGCCCAGCCCGTGTGTATAAATGGACTCAACATCCAAATTCACATGCTTCACCATGAGTGACCACTCCCCAGCAGCAGACAGAGCAGGACCATCCCTGGCCAGTGGCCCAGCAGCACCCCACATGCACCCACACAGAGCCATACCCCAAGGTCTCCTAAGTCCAGGTGGCAGTGTGCTGAGCTGTCCCAGCTGCCAGGCCACGCACTTGCCTAGCAAAGTCACCTGGCCATTGCTCCCAATAAAGGTGACCACTGATCCCCACCACTAAGACTGAAGTGTGCCAACCCCTGTGAGCAGCACCCTCTGACCTGCTGAAGGGAACCTGGCCGTGCGAGGCAGCTGTGAGGGGACTCTGGTCCTTCAGACCCTCCTTGTGCCTGCATCCTTGCCCATGCTGCCAGAGTCCTAAGCGTAAGTGGTGGGGTCCACTCCTCAAAACTTGCTCATGGAATTGTTCATCACGTTCTCCTTTACATTTCTACAGCAGTCTTGTGGCCATGAGGGGAACCCAGGGGATCCCACCCACCCCTCTTTGGGGGCCAGTGAAGCCACTATAACCCTGGCCACAAGAGAGTCATCTCAGCACCCCAGGTCTCCACCTGCTCTTCCCAGAATATCGCAGCCCATGTGGGCTCAGCCCTGGCTCTCGGCCCAGGCGGCCTGTGATCTTGCTCTGGGAAGCCATCCTGTCTACACCAGCCGGCAGCTGACACTCTGAAGAGCTTGTGTGCAGAACACACAGTCATTGAAGCCTGGGCCCAGAAATCACCAGACACCTTTCAGGCCCCTGGTCACACCCAGGAAGGAGTCCAGGCCCGCTGTCCCCAGCCCTCAGCTGCTTGCCCTGGATAGCTCTCTCTGTCCCGGCCTGGAAATGCGTCCTGCTTTCCCCGCCGGTGTCCTGACCCTGCATGTCCAGAGCTCGTTCCGAGCTCATTCGACACCTGCTGCCCTCCCTGTGTCCTCTTGAAAGTCTTGAGGGACCCCACCCACACCCCAGCGTGTCAGCACAGCAGTGAGGTGGCTGCCTGTGTGGCTGCTTCTGCTCCGGGGGATTGGATCTCTCATCCCCCGCGGGGCCCCACCCTGCTCCTGCGCATGCTCAGAGGCTCCTGGCTAAGTGAGTGAGTTAATTATCTCAGGATTTCTGTAATCCACCGACCCAGATGGCCCCTTTGTTGTTTCCAGTGGGGATTGGCGATGCTCAGGGGCCTCCCTGCAAGCTATTCCGGAGTCACTGTGGATGTGGTTGGTTGAGGACCTGTGTCCCCTCCCCCTGCCCACGTGCGCCTGTCCTCCCCCAGGGTGCCTGTCAATCCCAGCCTAAATCGCTGCTAACAGCTGCTGCCCCTGCGCAGGGACCTGCATTCTAAAGTGCCAGGCCCTTGCTGGCAGGGGACTTCATTTGTGTGAGGGCAGTACAGCCTCAAGGGCGAAATTGCCCTCATTATCTCCTATACAGGGCACCATGGAGAGGCAGCCAAGCTTCCCCGGAGACTTGCACTGCTCAGGCTTGGTAGGCGCCTGGTGACCTCAGAGCCAGCTGGCTCCAAGGCTTCCTCGGCCATGAGCCCACCTTGGATGCAACCTCTGGGGACACTTCAAGGTCAAGCCATTTCTGCAGCCCATAGTGACAGCCTCCTAGTTTGTCCCACCTGCGGTTAGGGCCCACTGAAATACCAACACAATCATTTCTAAATAGGGATGTCCCCCTGCTCCATCCCTGCAGTGATTCTGTGGTTCAGCAGGGAGCTGGCAGTCACTGTGTCCCCAGAAGGACCCATGGAGGTTCCTAACCACTTGTACCTGAGGAGGTGGCCTGATTTGGAAGTGGTCTTTGCAGATGTCACTGACTGAGATGCAGTCATGAGGGCTGGCTCCAATCCTGAGGACCTGGTGACCTTCTGAGAGGAGGGACCCGGGCAGGAGAGGCTGTGCGTGACACAAGGGAGAGGCAGGGTGAAGAAACTGGAGCCATGACGCCTCTGCCCAGGTGTCCTGGGCCACCAGATGTGGAAAGAGCAGAGGAGGGTCCCCCTGGGGTGCGAGTCACCACCACAGTCCTTGGTTTAGACTTCCCATGTCCAGAACCAGGGAAGACAGGCATCTGCGGTTTCAAGCCTCCAGTGCACGGAGCTTCGTTCCAGCAGAGGCTCCAGAGGTGGAAGCCAGTGGTTTGAAAGCCATGGTTCAGAACTGGAATATGCTGGCCCCCTTTATCCCTGGGGATACCTTCCAAGGCTGCAGTGGGCACCTGGAACTGCAGCCACTACTGCACCCTACATAGTTTATTAGTTTGTGCTTGTTGTGTGGCAACACAAGACATCGAACACAGGGCCTTTGCACCAAGCTCCATCCCCAGCTCTTTCAAATTTGTCTGATTTTTATTGGTGCATGCTTGCAGCACATGCTGTTTGCATCCATTTTAGGGGTTGAGTACAGGTGCTCAGCACCTCTTAATTCCTCTTCTTCCCCTTCCCCCCTCTTTCCTCCATCACTGATCCCTTTTCCATGTGCAATAGGTACAGCTCTCTGTTTCCTGTGGTCTATGTTTTATTTTGTTCTTTAATTAATCACACTTTGATTTTCTCATATAAGAGAGGTCATGTGACACTCAAGCTTGTGTGTCTGATTTATTTCACTTAATGTTAGGGTCTCAAGCTGCATCCATATTCCTACAAATGACTCAAATTTATCTTTATGGCAGAGTAATACTCCATCATTTTCTTTATCATTCATCTCTTGATGGACATACAGGCTACTTCCAAGACTTAGCTAATACGAGTTGTGCTGCTATAAACATGGGTGTGCATGGATCTCTGTAACATGGTGCCTTTCATTTTGGTGGGGGGAGACGCCTAGAAGGGAAATAAGTGGGTTGCATGGAAATTCCCTATGAGCATCAACAATACAGCTGCAGATGCTTGTATCCAAAAATGGTTTCCTTGTTATTGTCATTAGTCTCTAAAGCAATTGAGCAAAAATTTTAGGCTATGTGACACACTTCACCCACCTAAAAACCTGAGGAGGAGGCAAAGAGCTGATTTAGAAACAAATAGGAGGAAGACAGCTGTTTTGGCTATTTACATGCCTGACCCAAAATTTCCTCAGCTTCAGTTCCCCATCTATAAAAGATATGAAATCTAGCTGGGCATGGTGGTACATGCCTATAATCCTAGCACTTCGGGAGGCTGAAGCAGGAGGATCCTACATTCAAGCCCAGCCTGGGCAACTTAGTGACTTAGCAAGACCCCACCTCAAAATAAAAAATAAAAATAATAAAGGAATGGGGTTGTAGCTCAGTGTTAAGACCCTGGTTTCAATTCCCAGAAAACAAGAGACAGGGATAGAGAGAGAGATCAGTCAGCAAGGGACAG
This sequence comes from Dasyprocta punctata, assembly GCA_004363535.1. Taxonomy (NCBI): domain Eukaryota; kingdom Metazoa; phylum Chordata; class Mammalia; order Rodentia; family Dasyproctidae; genus Dasyprocta; species Dasyprocta punctata. Next base: position 5,621 of record RJWM01037531.1, on the reverse strand, counting down.
TGATTACCAAGGCTTTGGAAACAGTGTGACATTAGAAGACGCAGGTGGCGACCATGAACTCCTGGGACAAGGACATCAGATCTCTGTTCAGCTGGGTCCTAGGCTGAAGGTCGTCATTCACCTCTCCTAGACTCCCACATGAGCTCAGGACACACTGCTCCTCCAAGTGCCCTCCTGGAGGCGCTGCTCTGTACCCGGGATGCCTTACCCTCTGCTGCGGCTGAAGTCTGTCACTGCCCTGAGCCACCAGCTCCAACATCCATGTACCAGGTCCCCTGAGCACCCCACAAACACTAGAGCTGCAAAGGTCCCCAGCGCGAGTGATTGACTCCCACGGAACCTGCACCTTCCTATTCCTGTTCCATGCTAATGGTTCTGCACTTGCCATCGATTTGATCAGGAGTCCTGGAAGCCCAACCTGGTGCACCCGTGGAACCTGTCCCCTCCTGTCCCCACTCCACTGTCTGCACCCCGGTCCCCATCACTCTGTCAAGGCTTCCCGTTGCAGGCTCCTCCAATCTGACTTCAGGCCCTTGTCCAACAAAGCTGGGGGACATTTGACTGTGTCTCCCTGTGCCTGTCGCACAGCTGCTCTGCCTGAATCTGGCCCTGGTCACCTCCCAGACTTCCTGTACATCAAACATCACAGTTCTGGGAAGCTCCTGCCACAATCGAGGGACTTCTGTGTCCTCTGATGCCTCTCCTGGAGCATAGCAATTTCTTCTGAAGTTCCCCAAATCACAGAACTATGCTAAGTATTCTACATAAACTCCCCAGACCCCCAGACCCCCAGACCCATCAAGGGCCATACCCATGAAATTAGAAAACAGAGATGGAAAAACAATATTTCCCCCAGCAGGCATTGTGAGCACATCAATATCATCAGGGATTTTCTAGACGCTTCCAGCCACCTTTGTAAAAAAAAAACCCACTCAGGGATCTGTATCAGCAGCACTGGAATTGAAGCATCTTCTAGGCCTTCCCTGATCTCCTAAACATTAAACCATGAACTCACACACATCTGGCAGTACTAAGAGAAAGCAGTGGCCCTCTGGCTCCATCCACCCCGTGACCAGCCGCAGGTGTGTAGGTAGCCCATTCCCCGCATTAATTCCTTCCTGCTGGATGTACCGGGAGTGGCTCCTGTTTCCCTGGTATTCACTGTCAAATGCTTTTCTCCACTCTAAAGTATGTGCCTGGTGCAGGTCAACCCTCAAGGCTCAGCCATCACCTGCTTTGAAAGCTACTGGGGCCCCATCGATTGCTGGAGGCCCCTGGTGGCCACTGCATCTCAGCGGTGTCACCCGGGAAGGCAGGGGGTTATCTGGTTCACGGCCCGGAAAGTGCTGCAGCTCGGCACCGAGCACACAGCAGGTGCCCAAGCATGTGAGTCAGCTCTCATCACCTGCATCCAGTCTGAAACAACCGTGGCCGTAAATTATATCTCTGCTCACTTCCTAGCCGTTGAGAGTTGCCCTTTATTAAAAAAGGAAATGCTGATGCTTTAGAGCTGTTCACAAAAAGTTCACCCAAGTCGAGGAAGAAATGTTATGAAAATAAGAAAGTTCTATTCTGATAGGTTCTTGTTCACGGTGGCACATGCGAACAGAAATAAATTTTCTCAACTTTTTCTGATGAATGCTTCGGGAAGATCCGTGTTTTTATCACCTTTCTGAAGAGCACAGCCCTTGTGCTTGAGCAAAGGTTAGAACAGAACAGGAGTTTCAGTCCTCAATTGCCTGGTGGAACCAGTTTCTCAGAGGACCCAACCTCTCCTGCTGAAGCGAGAGCCACTTTGTTTACGCCATTTTGTTACAAGCTGTCCCTCTCCACCACTTTCCCCTAACAAAACCTTGGCCAGGCCCACAACTTTTTCACACACTTGGAACAGGACAAGCCCTCTAGTCAACTGCAGGAAGTAGAAAACCCAGTGCAATGTCATGTCTTTATAAGGTGTGATTAAAAATATGGTGACTGCTACAGCCCAGTGCTAACCAATGGAAACGCAGACTCATAAAAACATAATGCTGTGTCCTCTTCCACCTTATTCACCAGATTTGGCACCATGTGACTTCTAGCTCTTACCCAAAGTCAAAATTTCCATGGAAAGGAAACATTTTGGATTAATTCAGAACATTAAGGCAGCCAGGACAGTGCAACTGAAGACCCTCAGGAAAGAGGGCTCCCGAGCTGCTGCAGGAAATGGCAAGGATGATGGGATGAGTATGCTCAAAGCCACGGGGAAGATTTTGAGGGAGAGTCATGACAATGTATCTTTTACTGTAATAATTACTTTATTTAAACACACATTTGTTTTTCTGCAGCCCCAGGTCAGGGTATTGGATAATGGATACCACAGAGGATGAGGCTCAGCTCCATAGAGGTCCGGCCCAGGAACTGACCAGGGTCCCTAGGGAGGCAGAAGTCATGGCAGAACAAGGTCTTGGGCTCTCGGTTCCTGCAGAATTTCCTCTACCTGCTTTCACTGAATCTCCTGTAGGACCTAAACCCCAACTCTTAGTTTTTCTGCACCATCCAGAAACAAAGGGACCTTTCATGAGATTATGACTGCCACCAAAGAGCTGCTATTGCTGGGAAACAACACCAAACCTCATGAATGGACCCTGGTGTGACACGAGGCTCAGGACAGCAGGTGACGGGTTGGATCTGGGGCTCATGCTCCCAAAAGGTCCTACTCATGCTTTGAGAACTGGGCTGTGTGTCCCTGGGCTCACCCAGGGCCTTCCTCCTTGGCTCACTTCCTGGGACACTGTGGAAGACACCGAGATGCCAGGGTCCCAAGCCTTCCTCCAGATGCCCCCTCTACCCCTCCCCTCCCACACTACACACCTCTAATCTGGTGTACCTGGCTCACGCCCTCCTCTTGCCACACTGTCCCCAGGATGGCCCAGGGCCTCATCAGGACACATGTGGACATCAGAGTATGGTTTCTCCTGACTCACATCTGATGTCACCAGCTGAGTCACTTCCTGTGGTCAATACCTTCCTGAGTCTGAGTCCTCACAGCCTCTCTGGGAGGCAGCTGAGCCAGGCCGGCTGACACCAGCTTTCTCTGACTCCTGCATGGGACACCTCAGGGCAGACACCTGTCTCAACTTTCTGGGCACAGTGCAGTGGGGTCCTGCCCTTGACCCTCCACAGTGGCACAGGAGTGGGCAGCTCTGCTCAGGGCTCAGGATGGGTGGTGACTCCCTCTGCTCCTAGCCCCTCCAGCTGTCACAGTCCCTGCTGTGCCCACCTCCCTTTCAGCTCATGACTCAGTGACAGCAGGACTCACTGTTATTTGTGATAAGGGAACAGATTTTTTCAACACTGCATGTCCTTAAACAACTGCCAGCCGAGTGGCTACTAGGAAGGCAGCCTGGTGTCAGATGGCCCTGTTTTGCCCAGGCCAGCACAGTGCCTGACACACCCAAGCTGCCCAACCAGGAGTGTTGCAGGGAGGAAGAGATCTGGGTTCCAACTCCAAGCAGACTATCACCATCTGTGAGGCCACAGATGGCCATGGACAGCCATTCATCAACAGGAAATGGAGGAAAAACCCATAGAGGGGGCATGGTGGAGTCAAAGTCACATCCGGAAACACCAAGTGTGAAAGAGGTGTTGAATCCAGCACTCTTCCTATCCCAGAGGGACACATTCCAAGAATCTGAGTGGATCACCAAAACCAAGGGCCCTACATACACTGTTGCACCCTACACATGCACGCATCTGTACACACACACCTATGATAAAGTAAATTAAGAGCTGGCATGGTAGAACACACCAGGCATCTCACACTCTGGGAAGCAGAGGCAGGAGGATTGAAAGTTAAAGCCCAGCCTTGGCAGTTTAAAGAGACCCTGTCTCAAAATAAAATAGACTGGAAAGGTATCTCAGTGGGAAGACCCTTGGTTCAATTCCAGTACTAAAACAAAAAAAGCAAGCTAAAATACAGAATATGTGCAGCAAGCAATTAGCAATAATCTGTTATGAATTTTAGCAATCTCAGCATGGGACTGTTTTTTCTTTCCTAAGTTGAGAAATTTCATCTTTCCTGTTAAAGGACGCATCTATAAATTCTCTGTGGCAGATCAGAATTGTCAGCATTCCTACTCTTAGGTGTTGGGTTATTGTTATGTACAGTAAGGATTTTCTGAACATAAGTATGATAGCTTAGTAGTCAGTCTGATAACCAGGGCAGATGCTGAGTGACTAACGGGTGGGTAGTATATATCAAGTGGACTCACCAGACAAAGGAAAGGCACAGAGAGCTCAGAATGTCATCCTGCTACTCAGGACAACATGCAATTTAAAACATAGGGATTGTTTATTTCTGGATTCTCCATTTAATATTTTTGGATTGTGATCGACACTGGGTAACTGAAACCCAGGAAAGCAAAATCATGGATAAGAAGAGCAACTTTAAGTCTAATTATCATCCTCACTGTGCACCCCACTGAGCTACACTTGGCATATTAATTAGAATAAAATCAATCTCTTGCCCCTACCTTGTCCTTGGCATGGGTGATGTGGGGGCAGCTCCAGATAAGAGTGGTGGTGGGGTCAAGAGGAGGCTTCCTGGAGGAATTCCCCAGCCTTAGAGTAGAATAAAGACATGGGGTGGGGGTGGAGGACACAGAAAGCTTCTAGCAATAGGACATGTGTGACAAAGGCAGAAACTCAGAACGGATCGGGTTCTGGACACAGCTAATAGTTGGCAACACCTCTGTGTCCACAGACATAGCTGGGTCAAAGAGCAGCACAAGGTACAGCGTGGTCAGGACAAGGAGGCAGCACCCAGGACAGATAGAGGACCCCAGGCTCAACTGGTGAGCCACAATGGCCTCCTCTCCCACACTGGCCACTGGTCAGCTGAGTGGCCCAGGGACCCTGATGCAGGAACAGTGGGCATGCAGTACATAAAACCGGGACCCAGGTTTGGCTGGGGTTTCTTCCCTCCTTAAGCCTTTGCTGTGGCCATGAGGCTCTTGCCAAGGAGTCTTCACCCATGGGCATAGTGTTCTTGGGTGGCAGAGAGGACCGGCAGGATAGAGTCAGGTCGCACAAGCCTCACAGCCATGCACCCCCCCATCGCCACCAGGATCCACCTTGGACAGAGTCCTGCACACCCTGGTAGGGGCTGAATGGTAAAATGAAGGAAAGGCAACCCCCTCCCCAGAACTTGGATCCTGAGTGAGCGCACCACCTCCAGCTGTTTGCAGTGTAATGACTGAAGACTGAAAATTCCCATAAAATCGCGTTGCTTTCTTCATGGAGGGGGCACGTGGAAGGCTCCCATCCTCACTTGTCCAGCGCACAACCTGAGTATCAGCCACCAAAGTGTGCCCCCCTCATAGACCATCACCCCAAGCAACCCTGGGACCTGGTGGCTTTGCCTGCCTCCTCCCCCAGCCTCTCTCCCTGCATAGAAATTAAACCCATCCCTCCGTGGTATGGAATTGGCTTCTTTTTGTGATTTTTTTTTTCTTCTACCAAAAGGGGTTCAAAAGTTGAGAGCTGATTTGTATTCATGAGCACCAGGCAGACTGCTGCAAACCCAGCTCCATGGGGGGACGTGAAGGAACAGCCAGCCCAGCCTGGGGCCAGACCTGCTCCCC